>JAODAL010005133.1:0-147551 GCA_025379985.1 Phyllomedusa bahiana | reverse complement strand
TTTTCTTTTTACACTTTACCTAGATTTTATGAATGTTAGATGTCTGGTATAATACAATGCACTGAATTGTGACTGTCAATCACCATGTCCATGCGTGGTGACATCACAGAAAACACAGAACCAAAAAAAAAGGCAAGCATAAGTAACAACTTTGACACGGGTCAAATTATAAAGATTAGATGACCAGGTCAGTGCATCTCCAAAATGGTAGGTCTTGGGGTGTTCCCATTATGCAGTGGTTTGTGTCCCCGGGTCGGTGCCGCATTGCCTCACGTTGGAGTGCCAGCTGTTTTGGATTGGTACTCAATCGATACCAGGGGCGTTGCTAGGCTCCCAAAACATCCGGGGCCCTGGCTCTTTGTGTTTTGCTCTGTAGGGCGGGGTTCACACGGCATTTTTCGTGCCTCATTGTGAGCTGCGGATGTGTTTTTACAGAGAAAAAACTTCTGTTCCTGTCACTAATTTTCTGCATATTCCACATAGATCCCATCCATCACCTCACTGCACAATGGAAATCAGCGATGACAAATTTACTTCTTCAAAACCTCTCACCTACATATGACAATGTAATACCTTATAAATAACTCACCAAATAGTCCAACAATACATGGAGCAAATAGACCATGCAAATAAATGTTAATAAAAAAATTTCCTACAAAACCAAGACCCAAAACTATTACTACTTAAGGCTCAAATAATCCTGCCAGACCCTGACCAAACGCAACCCCCACATGTGACATCAGCTGTACACAGGCTGTACACAGACTGTATATTACCCCATGCAGTGACCAGATAGTGGTAGATACCTGTTGTATGTAGATGCTCTGCAGAAATATAAGTGATTACACTGCAGTTACATTTAGTGACTCACAGGAGACGTCATTTCCGATCAGCGTCGTTCACGTTCCCTTTTCTTCTCCATCCAGTTCACACCTTAATGCGAATTTCTCCTGGCCAATATTCATCCCTGCAGATTTGGACACAAATATCTTAGAATCCTCACATTTCCTGCAACTCCTTAATTATAAGTATATAAGTCCCCTCAGTTAGGTGGGTGTATAGGGCCCCACTGATAGGAAGCTATATAGGTCCCCTCAGTTAGGTAGGTATATAAATATAGGGTCACTTAGGCAGGTATATAGATATAGAGTCACTCTCAGGCAGGTATATAACTATAAGGTTACTCTCTGGAAGTATATACAGATACAGGGTCACTCTCTGGCAGGTATATAGATATAGGGAACTCTGGCGTGTATATATATAGGGTCACTCAGGCAAGTATATAGATATAGGGTCACTCAGGCAGTATATAGATAAAGGGGCACTCAGGCAGTATACAGGGGCACTCGGAGGTATAAAGGGGCACTCAAGCAGTATATAGATATAGGGGCACTCATGCAGGTATATAGGGGCTCTCAGGCAGCAGTATATAGGGGCTCTCAGGCAGTATATAGATATAGGGGCACTCATGCCGGTATATAGGGGCTCAGGCAGTATATAGGGGCTCCCAGGCAGTATATAGGGGCTCTCAGGAAGTATATAGATATATGGGCTCTCAGGCAGTATATAGGGGCTCTCAGGCAGTATATAGATATAGTGACTCTCAGGCAGTATATAGGGGCACACAGGCAGTATATAGATGTAGGGGCTCTCAGGCAGTATATAGATATAGGAGCTCTCAGGCAGTATATAGGGGCTCTCAGGCAGTATATATGGGCTCTCAGGCAGTATATAGATATAGCGGCTCTCAGTATATAGATATAGGGGCTCTCAGGAAGTATATAGATATAGGGGCTCTCAAGCAGTATATAGGGGCTCTCAGGCAGTATATGGAGATAGGGGCTCAGGCAGTATATAGGGCTCTCAGGTAGTATATAGATATAGGGGCTCTCAGGCAGTATTTAGGGGCTCTCAGGAAGTATATAGCTATAGGAGCTCTCAAGCAGTATATAGGGGCACACAGGCAGTATATAGATATAGGGGGCACTCAGGGAGGTAAACTTCATTAAAAATAACAACATTAATTCTCACCTTACCTCCCCCGGCGAGCGCGCTCCTCTTCTGGCTGACACTCATCTTCAGTCCGGCGCTCCTCCGGCAGCTCCTCGGGCGCACAGCCTATGACAATTGTGCGCCCGAGGAAAGACAGCGGCGTGATGACATCACTTCATCGTGTCACTGCCAGCATAACAGCAGGAGGGCACGGCGGGTCCTCGGGCGCAGCCAGTCCGACACTGTCTGTGGAGCAGGTCGCGCTCGCTCTCTGCTCCGCAGAAGCCCACAGCTGAAGAGACTGCCGGTGCTCCAGGCCCACGGCAGCGGCCTGGAGCCCGGCGAGGTTCGAGACACAGCGCGTTTTATCCGGGGCTCGAGCCCCGAATAAAACAGCCTAGTGACGCCCCTGATCGATACCTCTGATGTTGTCTACCTGGTTCCAAATTGGTATATATGTAGGTGCGCGCGCACACAAGAAGTCTCTGAGTCACTGAGGTGCAGAGCAAATACTTCCCTTTATTCTTAGTTACAGCGGGTTATATAGAGTCAGAGATGGAAACCGTGCAGAAAGCAGGAGTGCCTTTGAAGCATAACACCCTATATAGGTATTTATTTTAGAAATATAACACTGTTACTAAGTCACATTATTGTGACCATTTACTATTCCTTCTTTGGTCCTCTTCTTACATCCAAATGAAAACTGGTTCATGGGTGTTGTCCCGGACGTAAGCGCCATCTTGACTTTGTTGAATGAGCTTGCATGGCATACTATAGCATATAATAGACATTCCATCCGTAACATACCTACTAAAAGTGGTCCAAGGAAGGATAACCAGTAAGCCAGCAACAAGGTCATGGAAAGATTATTTATGCATATGGAAAGTGAAGGAGAGACTATTTGGTCCATTCTCACAGAAGAAATATTGTAGCACTAAGAGCTCCAGGTGTTAACTTCCAAATCCTCCAGATCTCAATCTGTGGGTAAATCAAAGTCCTTTTAACTTGCAGGACATCTTCTGCTAACATCTTGGTGCCAGATAATATGGGACAACCTCTGTGGTCTTTATCAATCAGAACTGTTCTGGCAGCACAAGGAGGGCAGACACAATGTTTGGTAGATGGTTTTAATGTTCTGGCTAATTGGTGTATATTAATGTACATTGTGTGCCAGATCTGCTTAGTTTTATCCAACTGATTCTGTATACTGATCCATTCTTCAGCTCAGTATACAAAAAGGCTTGTACTGGCCCACAGCAAAACAAAGGATACCCATGGTGGGCTCCTGGGCATGGCAGGCCTGGGCCTGCTTTTCAGGGACAAAAGCAGAGAAAGAAAGGCAGAAAGAAAGAGTCATGAGGGATGTGCAGTCATGTACAGTAGCTGCAGGATGGCCATCAAAAATAAATTTTACTTTTGGGCCCAAAAATCATCTCCATTTGTGTCTCCAAGATGAGACTCCACTGGTGGGCTCCAAGCATCAACTTCATTGGTGGGTGCCATGAATCAACTTCAATGATGGGCCCCAAGAATCAGCTCCATGAGTGGCCTAACTCCACTGTTGGGCTCCAAGACTCAACTCCACTGGTGGGCCCCAGGATTAAACTCCACTGGTTGGCCCTAGGATTAAACTCCACTGGTGGGCCTTAGCACCCCAGTCCGACACTGTATAGAAAAGATAGATTTATGTATAGTTGAATCCAGAAGTTTACATACATTATATAAAAAGACATATATGCATTTTTTTCTCACTATCTGACATGAAATCAGAATAAACCTTACCCATTTTAGGTCAATTAGGATTACCAAAATTATTTATATTTCCCAAATGGCTGAATAAAGAGAGAGAAAATGTTTAAGACATGTTTATTACTTTCTACAAAGTAAAAAGTTTACATACACCAGGATTATTATGCCTTTAAACAATATGGGACAGCCCATATGATGATGTCATGTCTTTGGAAGCTTCTGATATTTATTGGCAACATCTGAGTTAGTTAGACACGCCTGTGGGTGTATTTTAAAGCACACCAGAAACACACTGCTTATGTGTGTAACATCATGGGAAAGTCTAAAGAAATCAGCCAAGATATCAGGAAGAGAATTGTGGACTATGACAAGTCAGGATCACCCTTGGGTGCAATTTCCAGGTACCTGAAAGTGTTAATCTGTACAATTATATGCAAGTATAAGCAAGATGGGAATGTCCATCCATCATACTGCTCAAGAAAGAGATGGGTTCTGTGTCTCAGAGATGAATGTGCCTTGATCTGACATGTGCATACCAACCCAAGAACAAGAGCAAAAGACCTTGTGAAGATGCTGGCAGAAACTGGAAAGATTGTGTCATTATCCACATTGAAACGAGTACTGTATCAACATGTGGTGAAAGGCCACTCTGCCAGGAAGAAACCATTACTCCAAAAGAAACATATAAAAGCCAGATTAATGTTTGCAAATGGACACAGGAACAAAGACCTATATTTTTGGAGACATGTTCTGTGGTCTGACGAAGCTAAAATGTAACTGTTTGGCCATAATGCCCATTGTTATGTTTGGGGAAAAAAGGGAGAAGCTTGGTAGCCTAAGAACACCATCCCAACTGTGAAACACAGGGGTGGCAGCATCACATTGTGGGGTTGTTTTGCTGCAGGAGGGACTGGTGCACTTCACATAATAGATGGAATCATGAGGAAAGAAGATTGTGTGCCAATACTGAAGCAACATCTCAAGACATCAGCCAGGAAGTTAAGCTTGGGCGGAAATGGGTCTTCCAAATGAACAATGACCTGAAGCATACTGCCAAACTGGTTACAAAGTGGCTTAAGGAGAACCAAGTCAATGTTTTGGAGTGGCCATCACAAAGCCCTGATATCAATCCTATTGAAAATGTATGGGCAAAGCTGAAAAGGCAGGTGCGGGCAAGGCGACCTTCAAACATGGCTCAATTACACCAGTTCTGTCAGGAGGAACGGGCCAAAATTCCTACCAACCATTGTGAGAAGCTTGTGGAAGGACCCAAAATGTCTGACCCAAGTCCTACAGTTTAAGGTAATCCTAAATTTGGTAATCCTGATTGACCTAAAACGGGTAAGGGTTATTCTGATTTCATGTTCAACAGTGAAAAAAACATGCATATGTGTCTTTTTATCTAGTGTATGTAAACTTCTGGTTTTAACTGTATGTCCATAGTTGCAGCAATGTTTATCTTGTATGTTACTGCATTTTCTGCAGGTGAGTTTGTGCTGTGCAAGAATAAAGTACAAGGCCATCATCATTAAACTGTGTTGTGTAGGACTGTGGTGTAGCTGTCAATCACACTGCAGCTTCACCTACTGTATATTCAGTCGCTCGGCAGTATAAACAATAGGGACAACACAATATAGATTAAAGTGAATCTTATGATACATTTTTTCTTTTAGCTCTTCACCTAATGACTGTGACAGTAAATCCTACACTATATTGGCCAAACAGGGACACCAACATACTTATAGTACAAGCCTTTACCTTATGAAAGAACAGAGAAAATATGCAGGTTTCAGTTCTATATGTTGCGGTTCCATCTATTTCAGGCATTGATTCATTATCCATACACATTATGCAGAAATGAAAGCTTAAGGAAATAGGAAAGATCCGATCTATTAGCTTTTCATCAGGCCATAATAACTAAAGGGCAAATAAATTATGCAAGTTTTACGTCAGAGCTGTGGAAATACTGATGTACAAGAAGGAGCTGGGCTTTACCAACAGAAAGGACTGTCAATAAGGAATGGCCAGCCTCGAAAAAGGGGTTCCAGAAATCTCTGGATATCAACGATGAGGAGTTGAAGCCATGTGATGCATACAGGAGATATGGAGCCCTCAGAAAATGAGGAATCTGCATGGGAATATACTATACAATGTATACTATTATATACATTTTTTATGGGTATATGTTTATTAAGCAGTCACAGTGCTGAGGGGGAAAACCCAAGGAGAGACATGGGGAAGGCTGAAGAAGGCACATGGTAGGAGCATCATCAGGGCAGTACAGCTACTATTCTTATAGGGGGCAAAGGTATCCTGCTAAAATATGGGCAGAGACGTTTCTGGGTAAGGACAAGGAGGGTGACTGCCTGAGGAGCCGGGTGCTAAACAGGGGGTACTGAACTGGCTAGTCACAAAGTGAAGTTCCAGACTCAGGATGCGATGTGCTGCAGCCACATAAAACATAAATTCCTAACAGTCAGAAAATTCAGCATAGGCCTGCTGTCAGTGAGTGAGTGGTTTCGCCCCTTGCTGTGCTGTGATTAGCTGTCTGCTCCTGGACCATATCCTGCTGCTACACCACTTTCATTATGGTATCAGAAGCAGCCGTGTACTACAGGCTGCCTCAACCTGGAGGTCTCAAGTGGGTAAGTAACCTCACTGTAAAGACCAGTATTACTGTTTTAAAGGGGATGAGTCCCCAGAAAATGGCCTATTGTTTAATTGATGTTTTTATGTTAAACACATTTTAAGACTTTTTTTTTTATTTTCCATATCACTATCAATATTTGTAAAAATTCCTGCACTTTTCACTTTGGCCACTAAGTCTAATAAAAGTCTGACACATCCTGTTGTGTTGAGAAAACTTTTCAGTGTCTCCTCATTATTAGTACAGGTAGGATTACATTGAAAGGTGACACCAATGTGTATTGATAACACAGGATCTACCATTCACTATATTAAATTGCAAATCATTTTGATAGGAGTCACAGCTCCCTCTCCCCCTCCCTGCACACTGACTTCTTCACATGTTACAGAGCATGCCAAGAAAACTCTTCTAGAGAAGTCAATGTGTCTGCTTCTGTTCACAGGCTCCTATGCCCATGAAGCGACTATAAAGCATCTCTCTAAATGCTGATAAAAGCAGCTCAAGCAAGTTGGCTGCCCCCATAATCATATACAGAATTAAGAAATCCACGATCAGAAAATAAAAACGGTTACGAAGAAAAGAATATCAGCATTTTGTTTTAACTAGTAAAAGAAGTTGATAGATTCCTCTTAACATTACATAATGGGGACTGAAACAACCTCTTAACATTACATAATGGGGACTGAAACAACCTAGTCATCATGGGTATGGACAGTGTGAACATATCTTACATATCTATGTGTGTATATGTATATATGTGTGTGCATGTATGGAATTGGCACACACATGCAGTCACCTTTTCAGTCAGGGACAACTGCACACTAAGGCCGTGTTCACTCGGCTTATTCCCGACGGATTTGTGAGCCGTATTGAGCTCACAAATCCGCCGGGAATAAGGGGCGGGACGGGGGCGCCGCTCCCGGCCCCATAGACAATGCGTACGCGCCGTAAATAATGTGCATGTCAGTTTCTCCCCGCCCGGCGGATTCGCCGAGCGGGTAGGAGCGACGGAATCCACTGTTCTCTATGAGAGCAGTGGATTACCGTAATGACAGGGACGGATTGGCGCCGTACTGAAGCGCAAATCCGGCGCGGAGTACGGCGCCAATCCGTGCCCAAATAAGCCGTGTGAACGAGGCCTAAGGCTTAAAACTGGACGTATTTCAGTCCGTAATTACGCAACGGAGTGCACAAATTACGGGCTGAAAACGGCTCATTCATTACGGTAATCCACAGTTCTCATAGAGAACTATGGATTACGTCACCTCTCCCTGCTCGGCGAATCCGCCTGGCGGGGAGATAAGTGACATGTCAATTACTAGCAGCGAATACGCGCCGCTGGTAATGCAAGTCTATGGGCCGGCGAGGTGCCGGCCCCCCGCTCCCTCCCCCGCACACGACCCGCAATTAAGCCATGTGAACCTAGCTTAACACTGTAGAAGAACCAATATAACAAATAATACTGCTATATTACAGTTTCAACATATATTACAGAGGTGTTTATGAAAATCCAAGCCAGACACACATATATAGAGTCCCTCTATTTTTAATCTCCCTCACCCAGTCACCTGGGGGTATATGGTTTTTACCCAGTTGCTGGAGGGGCCCCTCCAGTAGATAGCAGCTGGTATCTTTACCTTCCTGGTTCCTGGGTTTTATTCACTCCTCGTGCCATCCAGCCTCAGGATGTAGAGTAGTAATACTGGACGACATCAAAGCATAGTGCATGAGAACCCGGAACAGAAGAAGACCCTGGAGTGAGAAGGGTTAGTAGTGTGGAAGTCAGGTGTGTAACTAGAATTCATAGGGTCCAACAGCAAAATGAGATCGGGCCCCCAACACCTAATGACAGGAAGCAAAAACAGCAACATAAGTAGCAATAATTAACAGTATAAATAATACCGCCATATATAAGAGAACCAACATAGTGCTGCTAGATAGCAGAGAGCCACAAACTTGTTATTCCCTGTAAAAAGGTGCAATGTTCTGGCACTTAAGTGGGCCCCCTTGACCGCTGGGCCGCATAGTAGCTGCTATTAATTGCTATAGGCTATGCAGTTACCCTTGGTAAGTGTAGCAAACTGGGTGCCTGGAGAGCTCTGTCGCTCTTTAGCCTATGCTGGAAAGGGTGATGGGACCATCAACAAGCAGTAGTGGACGTTTTAAACCGGGGGAGAGGGGTTTGCTACTAGGTACATCCCATTTGGGAGGTTTGGGTATCCATTTGTTTATGGGGGGGGGGTATTGGTCTGAAGACTGATATTAATTAAGGTGCTCTTTATGCCCTTTATTATAAGCCATGCCCTTAAAAAGGTCACTTCCATAATTCTTCAGGGTCACCTTGTGAAGGCCTCTTCTACATTGATGTCTCTGCAGTCTTCTTTTTTTTTACTGAGACCCCCCATTACATTATGTTTGCTGATCTAACAGTGCGATCTGCCCAGGTATCACGTGTGCATCTTCCCCTATATCCATCCACCCCCATGACCAGATTATATACTAGTACCACTTTAGGTCCACCTTGCCTATACATCTTTAGTAGCAAAGAAGCTATGCTTGTATTAAACATTTTAGGATTTTCCTCCATTGGTCTGAATTCCATGAATTCTAAGTTACTTTGAAAATATTTTCAATTGTATTGCAATTCACAAGCGTCACTTTCTGATTGGCTGAGAAACACTGCAGGGGCGTGGCATGTGTCATTAATGGCAGAGAACATCAGAGAGCTTGCAGTCTTTGGCCTGGCGCTCTGGGAATCATATAGGAATAAGCTCCATTGACGTTGTTCATATGCATCCCTGCTTAAAGGAGCGGCCTAATCACTGTATCGCCCGAATGACTCACTTCTATTAAATCACTGATCTGTCATCTCCTTTGGTGATATATTCATCTCCTAGAAGCCAGGACTATTTCAGCACTTACTGAATTGTCAGGGTGCCAGCACTTGGTGCCTAGCATAAAATCATTGATATATGCAGTATAATGAATTGGCATGGATATGAAAGAGGCAGACATTGGCGCACTTAAATGAAAGCAATTATTTTGCTTATTATTCTCTTGCACCAAATAAGCTTTATAGTTTCAATGCGAATATTTAAAAGTTGAGTTTTCCACGTTAATTACTAACTTAATTATAACTTTCTCTATGTATTATTCCTAGCTTTCTTAAAGGGGTTGTCTCACTACATCTTTTCATCTTACCTCAGTCCTGTTTTCTCAGTTTCATTTTTGAATTCAGGGGCGTGTTTACTGGCTTCTACTAGATTGCAGTGACGACCTGTTGAGGACACCAGGTCTGTAACTATAGCGAGCAGCAGAGGCAGCCTATCAAGAGAGATTAAACAGGTTTGTAGCTATAGCGACTAGCACAGGCAGCCTATCAAGAGAGATTAAACAGGTCTGTAGCTATAGCGACCTGAGGAGCTGATGCAGCCATACAAGAGGGGATATCTAGGAATAGGTAGGACACTGTTAATGGACATATATTGCAAAGTGACTTGTTTTTGCAAGATCTTTAACATAGAAATCAATCCTTTATAGTGAGACAACCCCTTTAAGTCTGTTCTGAATGTTTTGTTCATTATGGCAATTGCCCAACAACAGTCCAAATCTGATGACTGCCTTGGATCCCTACACCCTTACAGCCAAACCACCAGGGTTGGAGTGGCCCATTAGTTACAGAGGAACCTCCATGGGGCTCTGGCTGTGACACAATAATATGCTCTGCAGGTCCAGTAGAAGACAACCCCACTTGTAGCTGATTTTGTAGCCATTCACTTGCCACTAGGATGTATGTTTTGGGTGAATTCACAAATAACGTATTGATGTTATGCCTTGTATGTTCCATTATAACACTGAGGCTCCTGGCTATGAATTAGGTTATCCCAATGATATGTCAGGTGATATGGTACAAAACAAATGGAGGAAGCAGCACCAAGGAGCTGTCCTTGGTGTTAGTGCAGAAATGAAAGGCCGGAGACAGTATGAAGTTCAAACAACAGCTTCTGCTTTACTCTAGGATAGGTTTTATACCCGAGAATAAGCGTTTTGGGGAACATACATCTCAGTCCGAACAGAAAGCCTGTAGCAAGGATGGGCCTAAATTTTAAGGATCCAGGTTTCTATTTCTAAGCAGGAGCTTTCTTGTTCACTCCAAGCAATCTGGAACCTTTTGTACAACTTTTGGGTTGAGCAAGGCTGGAGGCATACTAGCCATCAACTCTTAAGAGTGTTTCTTGATTTCTCATGTACTTCCATTTTATTAGGATCCCCACTGTATGCTGTCAGGCTTTCCTTCTTTTATAAATCTCTGGCATAATAGTCTTCAATCTAGACTCAGGGCGAGGAGTAATGTAGCTTTCTCCAGACTAGAATCAGTCCAGAGCTGAACCTCTTGACTGCAGAACTTCTAAACAGTTCAGAACAAAACAGAGTACTCCTTGAACAAAATAATTGCAGGGTCTTATGTTACATCTGACAACATTTTAATTGTCTAGGTAACCATCCGTGCTTCAGACTTGCACAACACATAACTCTTGATGTAACTTGTTTTAACCCTTTAAGGACCAAGAGTTTTTTTTGGTTGACACGTTCGTTTTTCCTCCTCATCTTCCAAGAGCCAGAACTTTTTTTATTTTTCCATCTACATAGACATGTAAGGGCTTTTATTTTGCAGGACAAGATGTACTTTCTAATGGTGTCATTCACTATACCATAGAATATATTGGGAAATCACGGTCTTGTGTACACCCTTTTGTATTGTATAAACAATACTAAAGGGTGTACAAAGATGGCGGTTTTACTACTTTCTACCTGCGGCAGGAAGTAGTAAAACGAGAAACATGGCGGCGATGGAAGTTTTCACAAAGCTTCCTGCCACCATGTAAGCCGATCAGGGCCGCAGGCTACTGTTACAAAGGGGTAGATTTACTACTTCCCTGCCTTTCCTTTCATCCCTCTCAGTGGTGACTAATAGGCTGCTGTGCATCCGCATGTATACATGCAACTCAGCAATCAATGCTGGTGGAGAAGGGGGGGGATGGGGGAATTGTTATCTGCTCTGTTCTGTGATAGCTCTGATTAACTAAATGGCTCAATATTTTTGTGTGCTGTTCATACTTCTAGGAGAGCCGCTCAGTAATTTTAAAGGGGTTGTAAATTTAATAGAATATTTTCAGGATAAAAAGCTTATACTCACGCATCTACTCACCTTGGATCCAGAGCTGTAGCCATCTGCAGATACTGGTTGGAGCATTCACTTCCAAATGAAGACATCAGGCAATGGCACATGACACATTTTATATATTTACTCATATGAATGTCATTCGTACGATTACTGCATGTCCTGTATATGTTGAGTGCTTGGTTCTGTCCATTACCACAATGAATTTTGAACAAAACCATTCAGATTCAGTTGAAGTTCAGACTTCCAGCTTTAATTCAGTGGGTTGAATAAAATGTTTCCATAAAAATTTGAGGAACTAAAGCATTTTTTAAACCCAATCCCTTAATTTCAAGGGATCAAAAGTAATTGGACAAATTAAATAACTGTAAATAAAATGTTAATTTCTAATACTTTGTTGAAAAGCCTTTGTTGGCAATGACTGCCTGAAGTCTTGTACTCATGGACATCACCAGACGCTGTGTTTCCTCCTTTTTAATGCTTTTCCAGGCCTTTACTGCAGCGGTTCTCAGTTGGTGTTTGTTTGTGGCCTTTCTGTATGAAGTGTGGTCTTTAACAAGTGAAATGCAGGGTCAATTGGGTTGAGATCAGGTGACTGACTTAGCCATTCAAGAATATTCCACCTCTTTGCTTTAATAAACTCCTGGGTTGCTTTGGCTTTATTTTTAGAGTCATTATCCATCTGCATTATGAAACACCCACCAATCAGTTTGGCTGCAATTGGCTGGATTTGAGCACACAGTATGTCTCTGAAAACCTCAGAATTCATTCGGCTGCTTCTGTCCTAGGTCACATCATCAATAAACACTAGTAACCCAGTGCCACTGGCAGCCATGTATACCCACATCACACTGCCTCCGTCGTGTTTTACAGATGATGTGGTATGCTTTGGATCATGAGCTGTACCACGTCTTTGCCATTCTTTTTTCCTTCCATAATACTGGTACAAGTTGATCTTGGTTTCATCTGTCTAAAGAATGTTCTTCCAGAACCGTGCTGGCTTTTTAGATTTTTTTAGCAAGTCCAATCCAACAATCTATTCTTGAGGCTTATGAGTGGCTTGCACCGGCAGTGAACTCTTTGTATTTACTTTCATGCGGTCTTCTCTTTATGGTAGATTTGGATATTCATATGCCTACATCCTGGAGAATGTTGTTCACTTGGTTGGCTGCTGTGAAAGGTTTTCTCTTCACCATGGATATTATTCTACAATCATCCACCACTGTTGTCTTCCATGGGCATCCAGGTCTTTTACCATTGATGAGAGTGCTTTCTTTCTCAGGATTTATAAACTGTAGATTTTGCCACTCCTAATATTGTAGCAATTTCTCAGATGCGTTTTTTTCTGTTTTCACAGCTTAAGGATGGCTTGTTTCACCTGAATGGAGAGCTGTTTTGACTGCATATTTTCTTCACAGCAATATTGTCACGGTTGGAGGTAGTGGATCCTCTGGACCACCGCAAGCGATGGCGTAAGCCATGCCAGGGAGCGGTATCTAAGTAGGTCCCGGTTTTCACCAGAGCCCGCCGCAAAGCGGGATGGACTTGCTGTGTCGGGAGTCTACCAGGTCGCTACCCCTGACGGGACTTGCTTGCGGAGGCAGCCGAGGTGTAGCGTGGCACGAAATCGGAAGGCAGGCTCATAGTCGGGGACAGGCAGAAGGTCAGGACATGCGGCAATGGTTCGTGGTCGTGGACAGGCAGGAAGATCAGGGCAGGCGGCAAGATTCGTGGTCAAGGGACAGAGGCAAATGGTACGGTACACGGCTAATCAGAACAAGGCTACAGGAACGCTTTCTCTATAGGCAAAGGGCACTAAAGATCCGGCAAGGTTACTGGGAAGAGTCAGGCTTAAATAGGGGCAGCGACCGGCAATAGCCAATTACCGGTGCGCTGGCCCTTTAAATCTAACACTGCCGGCGCGCGCACACGCCCGCGTGCGCCGAGGGACAGAGACAGCCAGAGCAGGAGCGGGGCCGGGCAAGTGAGACTGGGCACCGGCAGAGGGACGAGCGCGCCCACGACCCGACGTGCGGGACGCGGCACCGCTCAGCAGCAGGGCACGGATGCGCCTGCGACCCGGGACAATGGGTAGTGGGTGCAAGATCCCCGCCGGCTTGTGCAGAGGTGTTTTGTTGCGGGCACAGGAGGTACACGACTCAACAAATTCCTTGACATCTTTAGCGAGGTCCTGCCACCAATAGAACCGTGATATCAGGAGAGACGTTTTGCGAGCATCGGGATGACTGGCCACCAATGAGCAGTGTCCCCACTTCAGGATACGCCTACGGTGCGCAGGGCTTACGTATGTCTTCCCCGGCGGGACCTTCCGGAGGTCGACGGGAGCTGTGGAGATAAGACGCTCTGGAGGGATTATGTGCTCTGGAGTCATTTCTTCACCCATCACGTCGGAGGCACGAGAGAGGGCGTCTGCCTTCACATTCTTTTCCGTGGGACGGAAGTGGATCTGGAAATTAAACCTGGAGAAAAAGAGCGACCACCTAGCCTGGCGCGGATTGAGTCGCTGAGCCGTCTGGAGGTACTGGAGGTTTTTGTGATCTGAGTAGATACAGATGGGATGCCGAGCACCTTTTTATTATTATTATTATTATTATTTTTAGAGTTCCATTGATTCCAGGGCGCTGTACATTCAAGAGGGTTACAAACATAATATAAGTCAAACAAGTTCAATGCTGACAGTATGGGACAATCAACTGGCACAGAGGGAAGGAGAACCCTGCCCGCAAAGGCTTACAATCTACAAGGAAGGGGCAAAGATACAGGAGGTGGGGGCAGACATGTTTGTGGAGGGTGCAGTGACAGAAGGGGTACTATAGTTTATAGGCTAACCTGAAAAGATGGGTTTTCAGGTTGCTTTTGAAGCTGGTGAAAGTGGAAGAGAGTCTGATGTGTTGGGGAAGTGAGTTCCAGAGTGTGGGGGAAGCACGGGAGAAGTCTTGGAGACGGTTGTGTGAGAAGCTGATAAGGGGAGAGCAGAGAAGAAGGTCCTGTGAGGAGCGGAGATTGCGTGAGGGGGAGTATCTGGAGATTAAGGCAGAGATGTATAGAGGGGAGAGGTTATGGAGAGCTTTGTAGGTCATGGTTAGCAACTTGAAGTGAATTCGCTGGGCAATGGGTAGCCAGTGAAGGGATTGGCAGAGGGGAGAGGCAGGGGAGTAGCGAGGAGAGAGGTGGATAAGATGGGCAGCAGAGTTGAGGATGGATTGAAGGGGAGCAAGAGTGCTAGACGGGAGGCCACAGAGAAGGATGTTGCAGTAGTCTAGGCGGGAGATGACAAGGGCATGGACCAGCATTTTTGTAGTGACAGGGTTAAGAAATGAGCGGATTCGTGAAATATTTTTCAGGTGGAGGCGGCAGGCAGAGGTGAGTGTTTGGATGTGTGGTTTGAAAGATAGAGCGGAGTCAAGGGTTATCCCAAGGCAGTGGACATGTGGGACAGGTTAGAGTGTGGAGCCATTGACTGTAAGTTTTAGGAGACGGGAGGAGAAGAAGGAGGAAATGGAGGACAGGCAATCTGGGATCTTGGACAGTCAAGAGTTGATGTCTGGGCCAGATATGTAAAGTTGGGTGTCATCAGCATACAGATGGTATTGAAAGCTATGTGATGCTATGAGCTGACCCAGGCCAAGAGTGTAGATAGAGAAGAGTAGTGGGCCCAGGACTGACCCCTGGGGGACACCAACAGAGAGAGGCCGGGGGAGGAGGTGGAGCGAGAGTGAGAGACGCTGAATGTCCGCTCAGTGAGGTACGAGGAGATCCAGGAAAGGGCCGAGTCCGTGATGCCGAGGGAGGAGAGGATTTGTAGCAGGAGGGAATGGTCGACAGTGTCAAAGGCAGAGGATAAGTCTAAGAGGAGAAGGATCGAGTAGTGACATGAGGCTTTAGCGGTTAATAGGTCATTGGTGACCTTGGTTAGGGCGGTTTCAGTAGAGTGATGGGATCGGAAACCAGATTGCAGTGGGTCAAGAAGAAAGTTGGAGGACAGATGGGAGGACAGTTGAAGATGGACGTGCTGC
Source organism: Phyllomedusa bahiana (assembly GCA_025379985.1). Classification (NCBI taxonomy): domain Eukaryota; kingdom Metazoa; phylum Chordata; class Amphibia; order Anura; family Hylidae; genus Phyllomedusa; species Phyllomedusa bahiana. The sequence goes on along the minus strand of JAODAL010005133.1, from coordinate 131,944 downwards.
TCGAGGAGTTTAGAAGCAAATGGAAGCAGTGAGATGGGGCGATAGTTGGACACAGAGGAGGGGTCAAGAGATGGTTTCTTTAGGATCGGAGTGATGGTGGCATGCTTAAAGGAGGAAGGGAAGATACCAGAGGTTAGTGATAGGTTGAAAAGGTGGGTGAGGGCTGGGATGATAACAGCACTAAGGTCAGGGATGAGGTGGGATGGCAGTGGATCAAGGTTACAGGTAGTGAGGTTGGATTTGGAGAGTAGAGAGGAGAGCTTGTCATGAGTGACAGTGGAGAAGCAAGTTAGGGGGGAAGTGCAAGGTGAAGGTAGAAGGGGTGGCGGTGGGGACTGTGCAGGCATGGATGTGGGCGAAGGGGACAGTGGGGTGAAGCTTTCTCTTATGAGGTTGGTCTTGTTTAGAAAGTGGGTGGCAAAGTCGTCTGCTGAAAGGAGGGATGGGGGAGGAGGTGCTGGTGGACGGAGGAGAGAGTTGAAGGTGTTAAAAAGTTGTCTGGGGTTGTGAGACAGAGAGGATATGAGATTGGTGAAGTAATCCTGTTTGGCGGTAGTGAGTGCAGACTTAAATGTGTGTAGTGATTGTTTGTATGTGGTGAAGTCATTGGTGGAGCGGGTTTTCTTCCAGCGTCGTTCAGCAATTCTGGAAGCTCGCCTCAGCTGTTTAGTGAAGTCTGTGTGCCAGGGTTGTCTGTTGGTTTTGCGGGTTCTGTTGTGTGTGAGAGGGGCGACCAAAGTGTGGAGGAGATTGTGTGGTTGTAGAAAGCAGTGGCTGTGTCAGGGTCATCAAAGGAGGATATAGTAGAGAGAGGTCCAAGAGAGGTAGAGAGTGTGCGAGGTTTAAGGTTTTGTAGGTTCCTGTGGGGGTGTACTAGATGTGAGACAAGAGGAGCAGGTGGGGTGGAGAGTGTGGAGACGGTAAGCAGGTTGTGGTCAGATATAGGGTGTGGAGAGTTATAGAAGTCAGATAGGGGGCAGAGGAGGGTGAAGACGAGGTCCAGCGTGTGACCATCTTTATGAGTGGCTCCAGAGGTCCACTGGGAGAGGCCGATGGAAGAGGTGAGTGAGAGGAGTTTTCTGGCAGCTGAGTGGGGTGTGTCGATGGGGAGGTTAAAGTCATCCATTATGATAGTGGGAATATCAGCGGAAAGAAAGTGGAGAAGCCAGGAGGCGAAGTGGTCAAGGAAGGCGGTGGCAGGGCCTGGTGGTCGGTAGATGACAGCCACTTGGAGATTGGAGGGGGAGTAGATGCGGACAGAGTGCATCTCAAAGGAGGGGAGGTTGAGAGAAGGTAGCGAGGGAGTTGAGGCAAAGGAACAGGTGTCTGACAGGAGAAGACCAACACCTCCGCCATGCTTATTGCCAGGGCAGGGAGCATGGGTAAGTTGGAGACCACCAAAGGAGAGTGCAGCAGGAGAGACTGTGTCAGAGGGCGTCAGCCAGGTTTCCGTCAGACCAAGGAATGATAAGTTACGTGATAAGTTACGTGATATAAAGAGGTCATGTATGTAGGAGAGTTTGTTGCATACAGACCGTGTATTCCAGAGAGCTCCAGAGAGAGAAATAGGAGAAGGAGGGCTCAAGGGAATAATTTTTAAGTTTGCAGGGTTATGGGAGTATGTAGAAACAGGTCTGTTAGCAGCTGGAGATGCAATAGTGGGAATGTGCTGAGGGGGCCCTGGGTTTGGGGATATGTCCCCAGCAGCTAGGAGGAGCAGAGAGAGGGTTAATAGGTGGGAGTAAGATAGACAGTAAGTCGGTTGGGTCTGTTTGGTGAGGAAGGCATTGATAGTGGGAAACAGGTTGGTGGCAGCAGACAGATGAGAGGGTAAAATGCAGGGGGAGATGAAGAGCTCATTGCCCAGCAGAGGGGTATGGGGATAGGCAATTAGTTTCAGGAAAATGGAGGTTGAGATGATGGTGGACAGGAAAAGCATGGTCAGTGACTGTGGCAGGCTGTGTGGTTGTAAGTGGAAGCGGAAAGGAAAAGTTGCAGGTACCTTCAGCAATCCTTGTTTAATCCTGGTTTAAATTCTGGTTTTAATTCATCCTTGTACTTAGAAAATTGGCCGTACTATGAAAAGTGGCCCCGATATGACCCAGGTAAAGATATGACCCGCCACAAGGACTTTTATACTGAATTAATACCCAATCTGCATACCAGGATCAAACAAGAGAGGTGGGGTTGGGACAGGTAGTTAACAAGGTGGAGGGGGAGGATATGAGGCAAATTGAAGTGAAGAAGGTAGACTAAAAAACAAACACACACAGCAGGGTATGGGGACAGGAAGGTACAGTTGTATTAAGTCATAATCATACCAGGGGATATTAGACAGAGTGAAAGCAAGCAGACTGGAGGGTGAGATGTTCTGCAGTGGTCATACCAAATGATATTAGACAGAGTGAAAGCAAGCAGACTGAAGGGTGACTTGTTCTGCAGTGGTCCTACCAGGGGATATTAGACAGAGTGAAAGCAAGCAGGTGAGATGTTCAGCAGTGGTCATACCAAGGGATATTAGACAGAATGAAAGCAAGCAGACTGGAGGGTGAGATGTTCTGCAGTGGTCATACCTGTGAATGAGAGAAGAGCAGATGATCAGATCAGATGGAAAGTCTTTGTAGGTCCAGCAGATAACGCCATTCCTCCAATGCCAGTTTGATGGCTAATAACTTCCCATCTCGAGAACTGAAGGCCGTCTTCCACTCGTCCTCCTCACGAATCCGAATCAGGTTGTAGGCTCCTCGTAGGTCCAGTTTGGAGAAAATCTTGGCTACACAGAGACGGTCAAAAAGCTCGGTAATCAACGGCAAGGGGTATCAATTCTTTATGGTGATCTTGTTGAGACCGCAGTAATCGATACATGGACGTAGGGATCCATCCTTCTTCGTTACGAAAAAGAACCCGGCACCAGATGGAGAGGAGGACTTACGAATAAAACCCTTCTGGAGATTCTCATTGATGTAGACAGACATAGCCAAGGCCTTAGGCACAGACAGAGGGTAGACCCTGCCCTGTGGAGGAGATGTTCCGGGCAGAAGGTCAATAGGGTAGTCATAGTGGTGATGTGGAGGCAAGATCTCCGCTTGCTTCTCAGAGAAGACGTCAGCATACTCTTGAAATGGCGCAGGAAGACCCGCCAGAGGCTTAGACATTACTGGAGAAGCGGTAAGCACCGGGTGAGGTGCCACCAAACAGCGAGACCGAGACTCTGGCCCCCAACGCAGGACTTTGCCCGTCTGCCAGTTGAGTACCGGAGCATGGCGCTGCAGCCACGTAAGACACAGAAGGATGGAGGAGGAAGACCGGGGTTACTCGATAAACTTAAGTCTCTCCTTCTGAAGTGCCCCCACTTTAAGGTACAAAGGCTCAGTACGGTAGGGGTCTGGTTCGCTGAGGATCTCCCCACTGACAGAGGAGATGGCCAGAGGTTTCTCCAGGGGGACCACGGGGAGATTATGTTGAGACACCAGGGCAGCGTCCAAAAAATTTCCAGCCGACCCAGAGTCCAAGAAGGCTGAGGCTTGAAAGTGGGTACTTGGCCCAGTGCCGACCAGGATGGGTATGTATAAATGAGGAGAGAGGTTGCTCACACCTAGGGACGCCTCTCCCACGAAGCCTAGGTGCGCTAGTTTCCCGGACATTGTGGACGGAGCAGGCAACCCCTGAGGAGATGTTCAGGGCTGCCGTAGTACAGACATAGGTTCTCCTTACGTTGTCGGTTAAGTTCCTGCGTAGTCAGGTGGGCTCTATCCACTTGCTTGGCCTCTTCCTGGGCTGGGTGGTAAGGAGGCAGTGGAGGCTGCAAGCGATGGCGTAAGCCACGCCAGGGAGCGGAATCTAAGTAGGTCCCGGTTTTCACCAGAGCCCGCCGCAAAGCGGAATGGACTTGCTGCGGCGGGAGTCTACCAGGTCACTACCCCTGATGTGACTTGCTTGCGGAGGCAGCCGAGGTGTAGTGTGGCACAAAATTGGAAGGCAGGCTCGTAGTCGGAGACAGGCAGAAGGTCAGGACAGGCGGCAATGGTTCGTGGTCGTGGACAGGCAGGAAGGTCAGGGCAGGCGGCAAGATTCGTGGTTAAGGGACAGAGGCAAACGTATGGTATACGGCTAATCAGAACAAGGCTACAGGAATGCTTTCTCTATAGGCAAAGGGCACTTAAGATCTGGCGAAGTTACTGGGAAGAGGCAGGCTTAAATTGGGGCAGCGACTGGCAATAACCAAGTACCGGTGCGCTGGCCCTTTAAATCTAACACTGCTGGCGCGCGCGGGACCGGGACCACGCACGCCAAGGGACAGAGATAGCCGGAGCAGGAGCGTGGCCGGGTAAGTGAGACTGGGCACTGGCAGGGGGACGAGCACGCCCGCGACCCGACGTGCGGTGCCTGGCGCCGCTCAGCAGCGGGGCACGGATGCGCCTGCGACCCGGAGCATCCGTGACAAATATCTTCCAAATGCAAGCACCGCACCTCAAATCAATTCAACTCCAGGCCTTTTATCAGCTTAATTGAGAATGACATAATGGAGGAATTGCCCACACCTGCCCATGAAACAGACTTTGAGTCAATTTTCCAATTATTTTTGGTCCCTTTAAAAATAGGGTGGCACATGTTAAGGAGCTGAAACTCCTAAACCCTTCATTCAATTTAAATGTGATACCCTCAAATGAAAGCAGAAAGTCTGGACTTTATGTCCAGGTCCATAATATAACTATAACTTGAACATGTTTCAGTAAACAGGTAAAAAAAAACAAATTTTGTGTCAGTGTCCAAATATATATGGACCTAACTGTATAGGGTGTATTAAGTTATACATTTTCCCTAGTAGTATTCCAAGGTTTTTCTATAAAGAAGCTGGATCACTTTGACATTTTTTTTCCTTTAAGTGGTTCAGTCTATGCAGAAAACTTAGGCTACAACTCATTTTGTCAAATAGAAAAAGCAAGATCAGCATTCTGTGCAGATAATGGGATGCTCACCTCATAACATTTCACTCCAGACAGAAATGCAAACAGATCAAATTCTCCAGATTATTTGCAATTAACTCTTATTTAATTCCAGACCGAGAAACACAGATCGAAACCATACATTTTTAAATCACGCTCGCTGACTTAAAGAGACGCCATCTCTGAAATATGAAAACTATAGATTACGGACTTAAAGGGGTCCTCAAGAAATGTAAAATTGTGGCTTAAATAAAAAGAACTAAACATGCACTGTTAAAATTTAGTTATACCTTATTAGCAAGATCTGAGTGAATAGAGAGGACCTTCTATTCAAGATTCTCATTTCTAAGCCAGATTTGAGAGTGGTTTCAAAGAGCCTCTGTCTTTGAAGGACGTGTCCCATCCTGTATTTAAAGGGTTATCTTTACCATGAGAACTGTAAATCTGTGGAATAACTGCCTGAGGAGCTGGTCACAGCAGGAATAGTTGAGTTTCAAGAAAGGCTAAGGATAACCACTTACTACTAAATTATATTCATACTTATGTAACCGTATAAAATATCTGGATCCAGTCTAATGTCAACTTTGGGATCAGGAATGAAATCTTCCTTTAGAGGAGATTGGTTCTTGCCTTATTGGTTTCAAAGTCTTCAACAGTAAGGGAAACTAAGTTTGAAAAAACTCCCTATCCTCCTCCCTTCATCCACATTTTTCCCCACCCTTGGTTAACTTGAACTTGACGAATATATATCTTTTTTTTTCCCATACTAACTATGTAACTATGGCCAGGATGGTTAAAAAAAAAGTTATACTTACCTTCCTGTCCATTATGGAGTTTCGCGAAGATCCACTCCTGTTTACTTCCAGGTTCTTGTCCCAGCACACAGGAGAGGCTTACACTCCATTTACCTAAAACAGAGTATGAACAGATGATCAGGGAGCTCTAGACAGCTCCGGCCCTGGCTGGGGACAGGTAAGTAACTATCAGTTTTTTGTTCTTTTTTTTTCTACCCAGTTGCTTCAGATTAATTTTTATTCTGCAGGACAACCCCTTTAAAGAGACAATACAGTGATCTGAATGGGCACCATGTAATGCTTCATTTCCCCTCTGGTTGCACTGTAAAACAACTGAACACTTAGGGCAACATATCAGAAAAGAGGCGCCTCCACGCCAGTTTTAAGGCACATTAAATGAGTGTCTAGTGATCCTGAATAAATGAACCTGTCAAGAATCTGGCGTGTAGTATAGCTTGCATGGCAAAAGTGATACGCCCAATCTAGGCTCATAGCAAAATTTAAGCGCATTCAGTTGTGTCGTGCCTGACATATAACACGCCTAGTTTTGGTATACTACAGTTCATTTATATAGAGAATAGGGCGTCAACACATTTTTGGCACAAAATAAACCAAAAAAATGGTGCAGCCCTAATGGGACATGTCGCCCTAAATCTCCTGCACTTATGTCTTTGTGATATCTCAGCGAGTTACAAAGAAGCTAAATATGCTAATCACTGCTATAGAACCACCCACAGCCTGACCAGACCAGAGTGGATGAAAAGCTGCTTGTGACTCAGTGAAACTGCATGGTGAGAAAACCCCTTTAAGCTTGTGGATTAACACCAAAGACTGGGTTGTGTCAAGGTCTGGAGTTAGGTTGTTCTCCAGAGTTAGTTATTGCTATATAAAAGAACGGAATCCATAGATGACTTGGAGGCTTGTTATAAAGGTGTTAGAGAGGCAGACGTTACTGACGATGGAGATGTCAACCTCTGTGATGAAGGTTTGTAAGGAGACCAATCCATAAGTAAACCTCTAAGAAGAGAGTTTAGTTAAGAAGCTTTACCCCATCCCTGTGTGGGAGCTAAAGTCTTTTATAATAGAAAAACTCAATAGAATTTCTAAATCCACTCACCAAGCAACTCTCCTCGGCATAACAATGTCCAAGGAACTCTGGAGATGTATAGTATTATAAGAAGCTTCTAACTCTGGTAAATTTCGACCTCCATTTGTCCTTTTCTGAATGGACAATTTATACAACAACTTTGGTCACCTTTGCTTGAAAGGAAGGTGGAAAAATGTGGTTTAATGGTATGTGAATTAGAATCATATACAGCATATGACATATAGTGCAATAGGAATAATATATTTTTGTAATAAGTTTGTATGGTCTAACCATGAAACATATGGAAAGCGGTAAGCAGAAAGCTAGGTGATTAGGTTTTATAAAAGCATTTGATATTTTAGGCTTTATAGATTATTTAGGTTGTTAGGGAGCTGTATACCCAAATAACAAATGTTTTTGTGGCTATGGAAAAGGGGAATTTGTTGAAAAATGAGTGATGTATTATTAAAAACTAAGTCACAGGTAGCTTCATAGCAACAATAGCCACCAAACAGCACCAAAACCAAAAGGATGAATCACAAACACTCACCCTTCCATGGGGGTCGCCATGTAGTGCTACACCTATTAGAGTAGTGCCTCGCTTAAAAGAGGTCATGTTTAAAGTGGCAAGTTGGCTTATACAGTTTGATCAAAAAGCAGGGGTATAACTAGAGAAGTCTGGGCCCCATAGCAAACTTTTGGATGGGGCTCTCCAACACTCCCACACAACCCCCTGATCACAAACATTTACTGGGACATCTTAATAAGTTACGCAGTTACTAGATAATACGAGGAGTGAATACCTCGCCATACATAACCCTTGTCATACTGCTACCAAACAAATCCACTATACCAAGACCAGCATTACCAATAAGGCTACTACAGTGGGGAAAAAAAGTATTTAGTCAACCACCAATTGTGCAAGTTCTCCCACTTAAAAAGATGAGAGAGGCCTTTAATTGACATCATAGGTCGACCTCAACTATAAGAGACAAAATGAGAAAACAAATCCAGAAAATCACATTGTCTGATTTGGAAAGAATATATTTGCACATTATGGTAGAAAATAAGTATTTGGTCTCTTACAAACAAGCAAGATTTCTGGCTCTCACAGACCTGTAACTTCTTCTTTAAGAGCCTCCTCTGTCCGCCACTCATTACCTGTATGAAACTGAGGAAGTGTGGTTTACACACAAAACGCGTATTCCATTGCTATTATAATAAACCTTCAACTAAAAAGACGTCCAGCGCAGTCATTACAGTCGACTTAAAGGAGTTTTTTTTCTGGGCAAATTAGAGAAAATCTTCACACATTTTGGATAGGTAGGTAGATAATTAGGTGGGGCCCACATAGGTAGGTAGGTATATAGGCTATAGCGGGGCCCACATAGGTCGGTATATAGGCTATAGGAGGACCCAAATAGGCAGGCTATAGGGAGCACCACATAGGTAGGTAGGCAGACTTTAGGTAGGTTATAGGGGCCTCCATATAGGTAGGCAGGCTTTAGGGAGGTTATATTGAGCCCCATATAGATAGGCAGGCTTTAGGTAGGATCCATAAGGAAATAACTAACTCACCTGCCTCCAGGATCCCCCAAGATGACGAGCGGCAGGCCACCTCCTGAGCCCGGCGTGGGCGAAGCAATGACATAACGTCATCACTGAGGCCTTAGGCCCCGTTCACACGGCTTATTTGCCGATGGATTGGCGCCGTATTCCGCGCCGGATTTGCGCTTCAATACGGCGCCAATCCGTCGGAGTCATTACGGTAATCCACTGCTCTCATAGAGAACAGTGGATTCCGTCGCTCCGCCCGCTCTGCAAATCGGCCGCGGGGGGAGAAAGTGACATGCACATTATTTACGGCGCGGACTTATGCATTGTCTATGGGGCCGGGCGCGGCGCCCCCGCCGCGCTCCGGCCCCGCCCCCGTCCCGCCCCTTGTTCACGGCGGATTTGTGCGCTCAATACGGCGCACAAATCCGTCGGAAATAAGCCGTGTGAACACGGCCTTAGGCTTAACAGGCGGATTAGCAGAGTGGAGCACCAGTGGTGCTCTGCTAACACCGGGCAGTCCTGCCTCTGAGTGCTCAGGACTGAGGGCCCGGGCGTTCTGAGTGCCTGGCCCTGTAGCAGTTGTTACGGCTGCTCCCCGGTAGTTCTGCCCTTGCCAAATAGTATTCTAAGAACCTCTTGTGCATTTTTGTGAATTATTGCTTAGCAACAGTAGTGTATAGTATGGAGATGTCCATGTCTGATTTTTTTTCTCTTTTTGTTGGGAATTAGTTATCATTAAAAGCAAATGATCTGAAAGGGAGATTTATTAAATGTAGTACATAAAGCTACAGAGCTGTAAAGTGCGAAAGCTTGATATTTAGTTAAATAAAGTAAATATCAGATAAGACTTTGCAGGGAGTGACTCACCATGGACAGACTAACTGATGGCAGCATAGATCAATCCGATAAGAGCCAGAGAAAGAGCAGGGAGAGGTGGTCGGTAACCAGAGAAACTTGTGTACTCTAAGAGCAGATAAAATCTTCTTTATCTTCTGACTAAAGCAAAAACAAAAGAGCCATGTATTTAGTAATGGTATTCATTTACCTTTACCTACATGTTAAAAGCTAATTACTGTGGTGAGAAAACCACATAAAATGAGATGGAGACAGGGATCACCTCTTTCTGATTCCTGTATTGATAGAAAAGAAGGGAGGCAATATATAATTCATTCTGAGTCTAGGAGACGGATTGCTGGATAATGTAAAGATGGCATTGATGAACAGTAAGGGGAAATTACATTTGATCACTGTGTGTTTCATATCATCTCAGGCTCCTAAATGATATGTCTTCTTGCCATTTCTGCAACATATAATCTAGTCTATGCTGTGACCCTAAAGGAAGAACAAGGACAATTCAGAAGATGATGGGTGAAGTGGCCTCTATATCTCCATCTCTTCAAATTCCTTGTAGCTTTCTCCAAAACTATCAATGATATGGGGAAAAAATTTGTGAAAAAAATTATAGTGGGTATAGAGGGTGCAGAGATAGGAGTCGCTACCAGTCCCTGCAGCCTGAGGAGGCACAGCAACCCTTCTGCCACATAAGAAAGACACCAGTATTGTAAGTGGCACATTGTAGCCAGGGGTCCCCATTTCACTTTTTGCACCAGGGCCCAAGAGCTTGAAGTTACGCCTCTGTTTGCAAACTATCATTTTAAAGTCTAGAACCATCTATCGTTTTTTCCATCCATGGGGGATGGGAAGAAGTTGTCATGTAAAGACCAGACTTGGTAGAATACTACATTAATTCATGTACTTTTGCAGACTATAGCTCTGATATCCTTGTGAGTGGCAAAGCTGGTGCAACAACTGTAGAAACGTGCAAAAAATAGGTTAGGCAACCTTCCCTATTTGAAAAGTGTTTGTTGGAAAATACCATAGAGAAAAGATCTGACTAGGTTTTTAATGAATCTACAGTAAGCCTTTCACATTATACAAGATTCATAGTATAATATAGATCCCATATTTTCAGGACATTTAGCTTAGGGGATGTGAGAGATAGGAAAAGTGCAGTGGGAGAGGAAAGAAACAGGTTGATGTGTCCTTCCCTATGTACATAATAACGTTCCTTAGACATATTTGGAGGAAACAGTAACATCCTAAGTAGTGTTACTTTGTATTTGGGTTAAATTTGATCCAAGGAACTCAATTTGGGTTGGAGCAAACAGAATTTTGTTGAAAATCACCCCAAAAATCAATATAGTAAATAAGGTTAGAAAAATACACAGGTCCATGGTGTCCATCCTATAACCCTACTATATTGTAGAACCATATAAGAAAAAAATCCTTTCCGGCTTCAATACCCCATACCCATTGCTTTGTAATATCACAGGACTTGGGTTAGGGGGCTGAACAGGAAGAGAGAGTGAGGAGACACAGTAGCTGGGAAGACTCATCATCTTTCCACCGTCCCACTCCATCCCTCCACCTGATCTCTCTATCACTGTTAATGGCTACACCCTCTCACCAGCTCCACAAGTCCGCTGCTTGGGGTAAAATTTGACTCCTCTATGTCCTTCAAAACCCCACATCCAAGCCCCAAACTCTGCCTGCCGCCTCCACCTTTAAAAATATTTCATGCATCCCCATTCCTCAACTCTGACACTACAAAATGCCCGGGCCATGCCCGCGTCCTCTCCCGCCTAGACTACTGCAACACCTTCTCTGTGGCCTCCCCTCCAGCACTCTTTCTCCCTTTCAAACCATCCCCAACCTCGCTGCCTGACTTATCCTCCTCTCTCCTGTACTCCTCTGTCTCCCCTCTGTCAATCCCCTTTACTGGCTGCCCATTGCCCAGCAAATTCATTTCAAGTTACTAAACCATGACCTACAAGGCTCTCCATAACCTTTCTCCTCCATACATCTCTCTCTAATCTCCAGATACCTCCCCTCACGGAATCTCCGCTCCTCACAGGACCTTCTCCTCTGCTCCCCTCTCATCAGCTCCTCACACAACCTCTCCAAGACTTCTCCGTGCTTCACCCATTCTCTGAACTCCTAAACCAAAACATCAGACTCTCCCCAACTTTCACCAGTTTCAAAAGCAACCTGAAAACCCATCTCTTCAGGATAGCCTATAACCTACACTAACCCCACCACCAGTACACCGGCCACAAACATGTCCGCCCCACACCTTCTGTCTCTCCCCTCCTCCCTTCTAGATTTTAAGCCCTCACGGGCAGGGCCCTCTTTCCTCTCTGTTTCAGTTACTAGTCATTTTTTGTCACCGTTGTATTTGTTCAACACCTGTTATGTATGTTACTCCCCTTGAATGTACAGCGCCCTGGAATCAATGGTGATCTAAAATAAATAATAATAATAAAATAATAATGGTATAGAGTGCAAACTGCAGAACACAGAAAGCTCTGATACACTGAGGGACATCACTATGTGCACAGAGAGACTACTCCAGGGACAGCCTCCCATCTACGGAATCCCAGTCTCCCACACAGAGGGGTCCTACCTCCCAGTCCATGTGCATCCATGCACCTGCATGTGGAAGCCCCAAAATAGAGTCCAGAGTGAGAGCAGCCCGACTGCAGTAAGGAGTGAATAGACACTGTGAGGACTATGTGATCTGCTACTGAGGATTACCAGTGAGGACAGTTCCCAAGTACTTCTGCTATGTATAATATGCACCAACAATATCTGAAAGCGCGACAACGACCACGGCAACTGAGCCCCACTGGTTGGACTGTGTGATTTGATGCTGCAGCTATTATTTAACGCATGTTCTTTGTATTTTGGCTAGCTAGTGTGTTAGCTATCAAATACTATTTTATTTTACAGCGGTGGTGTTATCTCCAGTTATAGTAAGTCACAGTGTATATGAGAGATACTTTGGTACTCATCTGAGGCAATCCCACCATCAGGTTCTGTAAGTAGTATCCCAGCCTGGCTTGGCATATAGTTTCATACTGTGCCACAAGGGGGAGTTATTTATACACAGACTGATTTTGTATCGTGTTAAAAGCTATGTCTCACTATGCTGTTTCTCAGAGCTTCAGATTCACAGTTCTTCACTCTTCCTGGTTATGCTGTGGGTGGTCCTATAGCAATGATTAGCATATCAGCTCCGTATTGCCCGTTCTTTTAATTGCACTGACTGTGACTGCAGGAGATGTGATCTGTAGTGCAGAGGGATTCAGAGCTCAAAGTAAACAATCAAAAGTAATTAATCTCCTTTGCTTGTTAGACATAACATACTCTGTTCTCAAGCTGCAGTCCATCCTGGTGACGTCACTTCTTGTTCTCTGTCTAATCAGGAAGGGAGGACAGGATGGTAACCAGAGAAACCTCTGTGCACTCAAATTAGATTAAATCTGTCTTATCTCCTGAAAAAGGTAAACTCAAAAGAGCAATGTATTTGGAAAAGATTTAATTTTCCCTTCCGACATGTTGAAAGCTAATCTCTGTAGGGAGACAACATCTTTCAGTTGTTTCAATTCATTTTCACATCTGCATTACATAGTTACATAGTTTGTAAAGCCGAAAAAAAGACAGCCGTCCATCAAGTTCAGACTATTTTCCTATAATGTTGATCCTTAGGAAAGCAAAAAACCCCATGAGGTAGAAGCCAATTGCCCTCATTTTAGGGAAAAAAATTCTTCTCGACTCCAATGTGGCAATCAGAATAAATCCCTGGATCAACGACCCCTCTCCAGAGTCCTAGTCACTATAACCTTTTATATCATTGCACTCTAGAAATGCATCCAGACCCTTTTTGAATTCGCCATGACAAGTTCCTCTGGCAGAGAGTTCCACAGTCTCACTGCTCTTACAGTAAAGAAATCTTTTCTATATTTATGCAGAAACTTTCTTTCCTCAAGACGTAGAGGACGCCCCCTTGTGTTCGATATAGTCCTGGGTATAAATAAATCTTGGGAGAGATCTCTATATTAACCTTTAATATATTAAACATATTTATTATGTCCCCCTGAAGCCGTCTTTTCTCTAAACTAAATAACCCTAATCTTGCTAACCTTTCTGGGTATTGTAGTCCACCCAGTCCTTTTATTATGTTTGTTGCCCGCCTTTGAACCTGTTCAAGCTCTACAATGTCTTTCCTGTGCACTGGTGCCCAAAACTGTACATAATATTCCATGTGTGGTCTAACCAGTGACTTGTATAATGGGAGAATGAGGTTCCCATCATGTGCATCTATGCCCCTTTTAATACACCCCATAATCTTGTTTGCCTTGACAGTTGCAGCCTGACACTGGCTGCTGCAATAAAGTTTACTGTCCATTAGGATTCCCAAGTCCTCCTCCACTCACTTTTTCCCAGCATTTTTCCGTTTAACATGTAATCATGGAATAGATTTTTCCTCCCCATGTGCATAACCTTGCATTTATCTGTGTTAAACCTCATCTGCCATTTCTCAGGTTCATCCAACCCTATCTGTTTCACTTTTAAAGTAAATCTGCCAAGTTGTTTTGTCCCTAACTCTCGAGAGCATGTACTAAGCTTAAAGGGGTTATGTGAGAAACCCCTAAAAATGAGACCATATAATGGAGGAATACGAAAGATAAGCAGTAAACATCTGTCATCATACAATTTGTGAACTACTTACAAATGCTGTTATATTGGATAATATTGCCATGTTGGATCTTTCTCATCACTGGGCCAGAGGGCAAAGCTACAGTTTCTAGGCACGCTCTAAGAAAACTACATGCCTCACAACACCTTGTCCCAGCTGAGCAATATACTCTGAATACTATATACATACCAAATCCCTGGCACAAAATAAATCTCCTCATGCATACCTAGAGCACTAATAACGAGATTTGGGTGAAGGCTCTGTACCACAGTGAGAACTACAAGACTCAAGAAGGTTGGCACAAACGGGTGTTACATTTTTTTTTTATTCTTTTTATGATAAACTGTTAGAACTACTATTAGGCTTGGGTAATATGATCTCAAGAACCATGGCCTATAAATTTAGCATATAAAAAGGTGCAAAGTACCACAGACAGGGGTTTCCAGTCACAAAAAGGGATCTGCTATATGAATGGTCTTTTTGACTATGAACTTGTTGAAGCAACAACCGTTAAAGAGATACACATGCCTTGATTTGTTATGAACCAAATAGTGAATATTGTATAAAGACCAACAGATAAGGACTGATTTAGGCATATCCAACTGTGACACTACAGTTATTGCACATTAAACAAACAGTAATTGTTTAAAAAATGTGTTCCTCAGACAAAGGGACCCTCAGTAATGTACTTAGGGCTTCTCATAGCTTTCTTGTTAGGTTTCACCTCCGCAATTAAAGAGCAAGATTTCATTTTTAGGCTAGGTTCACAAGGCTTATTTGCAGGGCGTAATTACGCCCCGCAATTACGCCGTGTGGCTTGGGGCAGGAGCGGGGGTGGGAGCGAGGGGGCTGGCACCTCGCCGGCCCATAGACTTGCATTACACGGCGCGTATACGCCGCTGGTAATTCACATGTCACTTATCTTCCCCCCTCGCGTATTCGCCGAGCAGGTAGAGGAGACGTAATCCATAGTTCTCTATGTGAACTGTGGATTACCGTAATGACTGGGACGTATTCCAGCCATAATTTGCGCACTCCGGCACGTAATTACAGACTGAAATATGTCCAATTTTAAGCCGTGTGAACATAGCCTTAGGGTATGTTCACACGGCATGTTGTACGTGCCGCAATACACCGGGTGTTTTAGAAGTACGGGATGGCCATTGACTTCTATCATCATGTCACTTCTTTTACCCAGCGTTCAATACGAGTCGGGGAAGAAGGATGTAATTCATAGCTCTCTATCAGAGCTATGAATTACCGTAATTGCCGGGCGCATTTCTGGGTATTGCAGCCGAATTATTACGTGCCGAAATATACCCCTCAAATACGCCGTGTGAACATACCCTTAGAAGGTTCAACAGCTAGAGGACAAAGTGAACCAGGTGCAAATACGTTATATTGATTGGTAGACTTTGTCCCAAGCCTCTAGGTCCTAGAGTCTAGGAGATCATCTGGTGGCTGGATGCATTTCCCATCTTTCAAAACAGAAAGTTCAAAATGGTATAACCAATTGTACTTCGTTTTCAGGTCCATTAGTTTTAAGAGCAGGGGCCATAGTATGTAATATTTTGGCAGGGTGGATGCAGCAATAGTCAGGTGGAAAGGATCTTCAAACCTCAAAGCCAAGTGCTATCTGCCTAGCTCTAGAGATTCTGCTGTATCAACAAAGCTTAGAAGTCCACATATTACATCCCTCTGGGAGTCAATCATTTTGAATTGGGGGGAACATCCCCCGTGAACTCCCTCACAGGTTATTCTGCAGACTCTCATCTCTCCCAGCAAAATCGAAAAAAATCTGCATTAAAATAAATGTTAAGGCACCAGCAGCATAAGTCTCTGGCAAACTTTTCAAATGTATAGTTCTTCTTCTGCTCCCATATGTCCTGGTTCTCCAGGGAGTGAAAGCTTTATAGGGATGGGTTTTTCGGTGCAGCAGTTAATGTCCCAGACAGTGACAGGAGTTAATGAAGTCAGTGACTACAGACTCTAAAAATGTTCCACCTTGTGACCGATCTATCTGACGTCAGCCTTAATTTCAGCTATATCCTCTGGCATGGGATCGAGAACTTAAACTCATTTTGTTTAAGAAGGTTCTACAGACAGGAGAAGGTTCAGTTCTGGTAGTTGTAGATGCTATACCTGTCAGTCTTTCATCATTGGAGCCATTTTCATGCTCCAAATCTTAGCTGGCCGAGCAGGGCTAGAATTTTATTTTTCAGAAATTTGTCCAGATCTATTAGACTTTTATGGCATTCCTGGAAATTCCCTGAGCTTGTCTCTGCTGATAATTACCTTTTGTATATTGTTTGCTTTTGTGAAACAGTGGAATTGAGCCATGAAAGCAACTGAAATACAGTCATTAATAGATCTACAACCTCAATAAGGTTTTAGTAGTCCTGGTGTCAGTTTAAATTGAATACTTAATGGTCTTTGGTACAGTGTCCTGACCTCCAGAGGTGTAGAGTGTTCACAATCCCAGGTGGTCCACTCTGAGAATAGTCAATCCATGGTCATCCAGTGTGAGAATAGTTAGTCCTGGCGGTCCCGTGTTAGAATATTCAGTCCAGTCTGAAAAAATTAATCCCTGGTGGTCCAGTGTGAGAATATTCAATTCATGGTTGTGTAGTGTGAGAATATTCAATCCTGGTGGTTCAGTGTGAGAATATTCAATCCATGGTTGTGTAGTGTGAGAATATTCAATCCTGGTGGTCTACTGTGAGAAAATTTTATCCTGGTGGTCCAAAATAGTTTAGAATATTCAATCACTTTATGGGTCCAGCGTGAGAATATTCAATCATGATGGTCCAGTGTGAGAATATTCAATCACTGATGGTCCAGTGTGAGAATATTCAATCATTGATGGTCCAGTGTGAGAATATTCAATCAGTGATGGTCCAGTGTGAGAATATTCAATCAGTGATGGTCCAGTGTGAGAATATTCAATCATTGATGGTCCAGTGTGAGAATATTCAATCATTGATGGTCCAGTGTGAGAATATTCAAATCGTTGATGGTCCAGTGTGAGAATATTCAATTATTGATGGTCTAGTGTGTGAATATTCAATCGTTGATGGTCCAGTGTGAGAATATTCAATCACTGATGGTCCAGTGTGAGAATAAATTTAATCAGTGATGGTCCAGTGTGAGAATATTCAATCATTGATGGTCCAGTGTGAGAATATTCAATCGTTGATGGTCCAGTGTGAGAATATTCAATTATTGATGGTCTAGTGTGTGAATATTCAATCGTTGATGGTCCAGTGTGAGAATATTCAATCATTGATTGTCCAGTGTGAGAATATTCAATCACTGATGGTCCAGTGTGAGAATATTCAATCACTGATGGTCCAGTAGAAGCCAATACATTTTTGTAACCACTTCATACCATTTTTACCTTATCATTAATAAGATGCATTCAGTTTTGTAATCTCAATACCTATGTTAGGTACGGATTTCCCTGTGTATGCATTATGGCCTGTAATAAATATCTCCATCTGCTTTTTCTTCATAGCTGGGTGTGATTGTGTGGTACAAACACTTCCAAGGTCACACAGTCATCTCTCATTGGGCATGCCTCTGTGAAGACGCATAGGCCATAAGATGCTGTGAAGAGCAGAATCACGACACTGTGATTTTATTGTCTTGGAAAGAAATTTCTTGTTAAATACCCAAGAGATGTTCTGTACAATGAGATGTCCATTTTATATTTATCACAAGATTGTTTGATTTCCCTAAGGAGGTAATGCGGTAAAAAAGGTAAATGTGTTGGAGGACAGTATTCGGGAAAAACCTTCAGCCAGTGGCAAACATCAGCGTAATTACTATAGTGTTTAATGTATTATGATGATGTATTATTCACAGGGTGATTCATGACATATCCTTGGTGATGTGCTTCAAACCATCAGACCCTCCTCTATGATTAAGACAGTGGGGCAGATTTATCAAGGCAGTTGCGCCAGAATTATGGTTCAATTTGCGCCAAAAAACAGCTTTTCGCCACATTTATTTATTACTGTCTAAAACACATTACATGTGTTCTAGACCGTTTCAGGCGCTTCTGCGCTTCGTCCAACAAAGGAGCATGGCGTCGTAAAGGGGGGGCGTGTCTTAAATGTGACAAAAAATGTGCCAGAATATGCGACCAAATTCTAGCGTAAAAGTAAGCCAACTTAAAGATGGTACAAACTTAGACTAGACAGTTCTAAACTGCGCCAGATTTATCAACACTATGATAAATGTGGTGCATTGTAAGACTGTCTAGTCTAACTTTACACTATCTAAAAGTAAGACACTATTGATAAATCTGCCCCGGTATGTATGAAAACTGTCCCAGAGTAAGACTGTCTTTGTTGCCCATAGCAACCAATCAGAGCACTATATGAAATGAAATCAGAGCTCTGATTGGTTGCTGTGGGCAACAAAGAGTATTACTGGTAGACAATTTTCATACATAAGGCCCGGTGTATTCGTTTGGATGGGAGTGTCCCTTTAACATGAAAATAAATCCTAGAAATATACATAAAACATTACAGGCTAGTTTAACTTGTTTGCTGTGAAAAAGGGTGTGAAAAATAGAATGACAAACAGATACGATAGATAGATAGATAGATAGATAGATAGATAGATAGATAGATATAGATAGATAGATAGATAGATAGATAGAAAGAATAGGATAGATAGAAAGATAGATATAGATAGATAGAAAGAAAGATAGAGATAGATAGATAGATAGAAAGATAGAGATAGATAGATAGAAAGATAGAGATAGATAGATAGAAAGATATAGGATAGATAGATAGATAGATAGATAGATAGATAGATAGATAGATAGGACAGATAAAACTAAGATTGATAGCAGATAGATAATAGTAAGATATTAAAAATATAGATTAACAGATAGAACTGATAATAGATAGATAGATAGATAGATAGACAGACAGACAGACAGACAGACAACAGGTAAGTAGATGAATAAAATATAAATAGATCAATAGATAATTAGATATTTAGATAATATGTAAAAATAGATTATAGTGGATAGATATACAGATGGTCATTAAGTAACTACATATTCATATTGTACTACTACATAGGAATGATGCTGGTAGATTTATATCTATAAATAGATAAATAGAGAGATAGGCTATAGATAGATACATAGAGAGATAGGCTATAGATAGATAAGTAGGCAGATAAATATGAAATAGATTCTGTAGGTGGATAGAAAAATATGCAATAGACACCTAGATAGATATCTACCCCATCTATTTCATACCTATCAAACTACATAGGTGTCTGATATCTATTTCCTGTCTACATACTTATTTGTCCCATGTATATCTCTCTCTCTATCTATCTATCTATCTATCTATCTATCTATCTATCTCTCTTTATCTCTATCTTAAAGGGGTTCACCATGTAATGTTGACGTGGGAACCTCCAAAATGGGTATTTAATCACTGTTCTAAATATATGTGATTAAAAAAAGTGAAAACTCTCGAGAGCTACAGCATTTCTCAACCCCCCTTGGTTACCACAAAGCTTCCCCTAGTCAGGACCCAGGAGCTGAAAGGCCGAGCTTGCGTGAATCACTTCTTATCTGATGACAGGCAGAATGAATGGTCTTTTAAGGCACCGGGTAGCAATATGTTTTCTTTTGTATATAGAATAACTAGCTGTAGTGTTATTAGATCCCTGCTTTATCTGATGAAGAAGCTTTCAATCTGCTGTTTAGAATAGGTGTTTCCTTTTTTATACAGAATTCACAAGTTATAGTTTGATTATTTGAGTGAACATGTCACAGGATCCGTTATGCAGGCTCTGTGCTCTGGCTGTGTGTGTCTGTGTGCGTCTCTGTGTCTTGCTGCGTGATTTGTTTACATTACATAAGCTGCTTAGCAGATAAGGTTTCTCCTGACAGTACCGTCTGAGGCTCTGTGTCTTGCTGTATTGAATCCACTGTTGTACTGTTTATTAGTTCACTTAAGTTTTGAGACGCTCCTTTGGATTCCCTCACTCCCCCTCCCCTCTCCCTCTCTCCACTGCAGCTTCATGACTCAGCGTGATTTGTTGACATCTTGCTCTCATACTGAACGGAGGTCAGTACTTGGTCTGGTGGCAAATCCCCTTTAATGGAAAAAACTTGCAGCACTCACAAAAGTATGGAAAAAAGTGAAAATGTGGAGCTTTAGTAATATGGAATAAAGATCCACTTTTTTTCAAAACTTTTGTGAGTGCTGCAAGTTTTATGTAAGCATTGACCAGAGACACAGGTTTTATGTTTGCTGACACCCAACTCCATATTGATTATAGGGAGTGCTCCCTATTTTTCACTAATATCTATCTACTGTATCTATCTATCTATCTATCTATCTATCTATCTATCTATCTATCTCTCTATCTCATAACTAAATATCTATCTCTAACCCATCAGGTTAAACGATGCTACAGCTCTATCTATCTATCTATCATAGGAAAATAGCAGTACTTCCATAAACAAAGGAGCCGGGTGCAAAGCAGAAATAAATCACGTCACGGGTCAAATTAATAACAATAAAAATCTGTTGCGCTCATAAATGATGAAAAATGAAGATTAGTGCTTTACTTCTGATATCTATCTGGAAAACCCTAGATGTACCCCCTTATGACTACCCATTGTATTACCATAGGAAGTGTTCAGGGTCCTTAATCTGAAGCATTTTCTTCATCACATCAGAAATAATACTGGAGAAATAATGGGTGACAGCCGAGCTCCAGCAGAGGAGACAGGCAGAGCACGACCTCCACAAGACACTTCTTATACCGGCGTTTCTTCTTCATACTTTACATCCAGATGAAAATGACACAAAAATTAAATTACTCCTGAAACAAGAATTAAAAGTTAAAAGTGAAATTATCATCATCTCAAGTCAAAGTCATCAGACAGATGTGACTATTCATAAGATTGCAGGAAACGAGTCACAATAAAGTTTCTGGCCCGGGGGCTGTTGAAGTCTTCATGACCATGGAGGCGTCAGATAGTCATACTGCACACAAAGCAGCTGTGACATTTCACTTAACAGCTTAACAGCTTCTCCAGAGATGGCGAACAATGTTTATGTCGAAATTTACATGCTCTGGGGAACGCCAGCAAATACCAACTGATTCATCGCTTGAATTACTTGTCTGGACATTTTGTTATGCTACAAATTGTTCACGTGATTCACCAAGCGGAAGAGTCACTCAGTATCAGATATTCCAGGAGATCCCATAGATTGCAGCCACAGATGCAGTGCTGCCTACTGATGATAATCACAATTCATTACTGATCAAGCTCTGCTCTCAATTGCTCCATAGCAAGTCCACTGGGAAGTAGTTGATTGCAGCTGGGGACTATTAGATGGCAGCCTCTGCAGGTGAAGTGAAGCATTGCATGGCAGCTATTGATATACAAGGACCTTCTATGTCCTACCAAGGGAGAAGCAGCTACTCTCCCTTCTGGTTTATGGAGTATAAAAAGATTCTTTTAGACTTCTTAATAGTTTAATTTTTCTATATTTTTATATATTTCTCAGCTATTGATAGTATTCTAAGTAGCAATGATCTCTAGTAATGGTGAAACACATTAAAAGGGTTGTCTCACTACAAGGATTGCTTTTTATGTTAAAGATCTTGCAAAAACAAGTCACTTTGCAATACACTCACCGGGCCACTTTATTAGGTACACCATGCTAGTAACGGGTTGGACCCCCTTTTGCCTTCAGAACTGCCTCAAATCTTCGTGGCATAGATTCCACAAGGTGTTGCAACGATGCTCAATTGGTACCAAGGGGCCCAAAGAGTGCCAAGAAAATATTCCCCACACCATGACACCACCACCACCAGCCTGAACCGTTGATACAAGGCAGGATGGATCCATGCTTTCATGTTGTTGACGCCAAATTCTGACCCTACCATCCGAATGTCGCAGCAGAAATCGAGACTCATCAGACCAGGCAACGTTTTTCCAATCTTCTACTGTCCAATTTCGATGAGCTTGGGCAAATTGGAGCCTCAGTTTCCTGTTCTTAGCTGAAAGGAGTGGCACCCGGTGTGGTCTTCTGCTGCTGTAGCCCATCTGCCTCAAAGTTCACCGTACTGTGCGTTCAGAGATGCTCTTCTGCCTACCTTGGTTGTAAGGGGTGGCTATTTGAGTCACTGTTGCCTTTCTATCAGCTCGAACCAGTCTGCCCATTCTCCTTTGACCTCTGGCATCAACAAGGCATTTCCGCCCACAGGACTGCCGCTCACTGGATTTTTTTTTCTTTTTCGGACCATTCTCTGTAAACCCTAGAGATGGTTGTGCGTGAAAATCCCAGGAGATCAACAGTTTCTGAAATACTCAGACCAGCCCTTCTGGCACCAACAACCATGCCACGTTCAAAGGCACTCAAATCACCTTTCTTCCCCATACTGATGCTTGGTTTGAGCTGCAGGAGATTGTCTTGACCATGTCTACATGCCTAAATGCACTGAGTTGCCGCCATGTGATTGGCTGATTAGAAATTAAGTGTTAACGAGCAGTTGGACAGGTGTACCTAATAAAGTGGCCGGTGAGTGTATGTGTCCATTAACAGTGTCCTATATATTCCTAGATATCTCCTCTGGTATGGGATGCATCAGCTCCTCATGCTGCTATAGCTACAGACCTGTTAAATCTCTCATGATAGGCTGTCAGCACTGGTTGCTATAGCTACAGACCTGGCTTCTACTGCGGCCTAGTAGAAGCCAGTAAACACACCTCTGAATTCAAAATGAAACAGGACAAATCAATGTAGTGAGACAATCCCTTTAATGAGACAGTCTATTTCAAGACTGCTGATTTGGCCAGGAAACATCCATGCAAAACGGACAACTAGAGCCCACCAGAACAAGAGCTGCTCTCCTAGCTCTCCATAAAGGTATGTTCACACGATGTATTGTGGTGCATAATGTAAGCGCCCTAATACGCCGGGTCTTTTAGAAGTATATGCTGACCAGCGCGTACTTCCAAAGCACAGGGGTGGGAGCCGGACCCATTCATTTGTAACATCACCGGCGCGTAAACACCGGGAAGAAGTGACATGTCACTTCTTTCACCCAGCTTACAATACGAGTCGGGGAAGACGGAGGAAATTATCCTAATTGCGGGACATATTTCGGGTGTATTGCAGCACAATTACATTGTGTGAACATACCCTTATGGTTCACAGAGGGGAGTCTCAGAGATAGATAGAAAGATTAAGAGGATCCTGAGGAAACCTTGTGCCAAGGAGCAAGGCCAACAATCTATACTGGATGCTCGTGATCTACAGGCCCTCATATGTCATCGCATTAAAACCAGGCAAGAATCAGTCATGCAAATCAGTGCATGGGCTCAGGAATACTTCCAGAAATTATTGTTTGTGAACACAGTTTGCCATGCAATCCTCAAATGCAATTTAAAGCTCTATCATGCAATGAATAGGCCATATATCAACACAATCAACAAACACCGCCATCTTCTCTGGGCCAAAGATCAGAGAAAACGGTTCTGTGGTCAGATGAATCAAAATTTTAAATCCTTTATGGAAACCATGGACCCTGTTCTCTATGGACTCAAAAGGAGAGGGGCCATACAGCTTCTTATCAGCCTACAGTGCAAAATCTTGCATCTCAGAAGGAATGGAGTTGCATTAGTGCCTATATCAAGGCCAGTTTACACATCTTGAAGGGCACTATCAATGCTGAGCAGTACATAGAGGTTTTTGAGCAACATATTCTTCGATACAGATAACGTCTCTTTCAGGGAAGGCCTTGCAATGCTAAACCTCATGCTGCATCCATCACAACAAAAAAGTAGAGTCTGGGTGCTGAACTGGCCACCTGCCAGAACAATAAAAAACAGTAATAAAGACCCAGAACTGTTGAGCAGCTACACAGTTGTGTCACCTAATTATGACCACAGCTATAATTCAAAGTAACCACTGTGTGTAGCATGGACAGCAACTAGACGGGTAGAGTAAACTAATATAGTTGTGGAAGTTATCACAGTATCTGAGACATGCTGCAATTTGCCATAGTTATGAAGGGTGTGTGGGGGATGATCCATAGAAGAAACACGGCCATCGAGGTGGTCCCACAGATGCTCAGTTGGCTTCAGGTCTGGAGAATTAGGGGTCAGAATAGAACTTAGAAGTCTTGTTGATAATTTTCCTTCCCATATCAGACATTTCTAGCCATATCACATCCTATTGTCTTGCTGGAAAATGTCATAAGCAAGACAATCAGCATATATGGGGATAGGAGATCAGCAATCGATTAAGATTAAGTGGACCCAGAGAATGCCACAAAAATATTGCCCAGACCATAATGCTGCCATCGACAGCTTGTGTTCTTCCAGCAATGGCTTCAGGGTGTTTGTTCTCTGATGTTGCTTGCCTGACATGCCAATTTCCATTTGTTCAAAGAAGCAGAAAATGTGACTCAGAAGAAGGCAACCTTTTACCAATCAGTGGAGGTTCAATTCCGAAACTGCCTTTTCTGCTGATGTAACTTCATTAGCAAAGGTGCAGTGACATCCGTTTACTCCGGAGCCCCTATATACAGTAGGATTAGCTGAACTGTTTTTTTAGATACTCATCTGGTAGCCCTCTGGTTCATTTTAGTTTGGATCTGCTCTACTGCAGTGTGTCACTCTATCCTTGCACACATGATTGGCATACCCTATCGATATGCCGTCAATGTTGTGATGGGAAAACCCCTTTAAGGTCATGTGAGATGATACAAAGTTCTTAACCCACCAATATGGATGCTCTGTGTAATATTTGATTTTATAGTTAATTAGGTGTAAATTGACTTTATCATAATCATGCACTTACTCATCTTTTCAATTACATCAAAAGACAAGAAAATATAGAGGCACGGCATGTTCCTCCAAACAAGATCTGCTGACCAATGGAATTTTTAATTTCACCTTGGATGAGTTTGAAGCACAATTGCCCTACGTGAACTTCAAGGCTTGGAAAATCATTACTGGGTGTTCCCACAGGACTTTGTTTTGCATGAGAGGGAGATTGGCTGCTAAGTAATGTGCTGATTGAATTGACTTTATGTGGCACATAATGACCATGATAAAATTATATTAGGACAGATAACAAATTATAGATGTCAAGCAAAACTCATTTGCAAAATAAATATTTAACCCTTGAATCTGAAGGAACAAAATATAAGTGTGTTGTATAGAAAAGGAATGGCTGCTCATCTGGATATTGTGTAGTTGAACTTCTATGTGTTCAACTTGGCTGAGTAAGGAAGCCCAGGGAGACCCATGATTCCTCCGTTACATCCTTCCCATATATATTCTGCTTGTTAACCATTGCTTGATGATGAGCGTAACTGACATATCACCAGAAAAATGTTATATGCTCCAGGGGCAGAACTAGGAAACGCTTCTTTTCCCACAGCAAACAGTTGAATGAGCCCAAAATGTGAGCATCCACCAGCTCCATAGAGTTAGGGTAAGGGGAAGATTGCTTAGTAAAAATAATAATATAATATAATATAAAATAAAATAATATAATATAAAAAAACACAATGTAGAATTACCAGCATAGTCTGACCATCTATCATTTTGTTTAAGACCTCTAATCCAGTAAACAGGCAAAGTAGCTCCTCAAATGCTAAGTATTTGTCCATATAATGAACACAATATTAGAGAAATACCAACTTTCCAAAATTGTGAAACAGACAATAAATATAGATGCCCAATAATATTAAGCAACAATCATAAAAAAATCTGAATCCAAAAATACCAATAAGAAAATCAACATATAATAAATATGTGATGATCAAATAAATCCCCCAAAAAGGATATAGGGCGACATGTATGAAATTTGGCGTTTAAACACCAAATTTCATGTGTATTCTAGTGCTAGGACAACATTTCTGGCTCAGGTATACCACTTTGAGAGTAGTATACCTGTTCCAGCAGTAATGCGCCTAGAAATGCCGTAGCGAAGCTATAAATCTATAGCTTCGTACGGTTCTAGTGCGCTCCGCCTCCCGCATGCTCCTGAAATCAGGCGCATTACAAAGTGCCACTTGCACTCTGGAATAGGCCTGATACTGGCGTATGGAAGGCATTACACTAATGGGAACGGGCTGTGCCTGATGTAGGGCTGAAAATACGCCAGACTTCTGGCGCAGTCCCGTTCATACATGCCGCCCATAGTCTATACTACAAAGACTATATTAATATGTAGGAGCAATGTAAACATAGAAAAATAAGTGATCTTATCTGAAATAGAAATCATAGTTTCAATTAGCCTAAAGGCAGAATAAATATACCTTAGTCCAATGGAACTAGGAAATTCTCTGCCAGTCTCCTATGCAGGTACTTTATAGCCCTCAAAGGAGTTGTCCACTTTTAACTGTTTTTTTTATTTATTATATATAGAACAGGAAATCCTACAATTTTTTAATACAAATGTATGAAGAATTATGCTAACATACCACATTTATACCAGTGCAAGAGACCTGTTTCTGGCAAAAAAAAAATAGTGTATTCCTGTCCAAAGTAAGGGTATGTTTACACAACATATTTAGAAGTCTAAATTTATAACCTAATCCTAACTCACCCTAACCCTACCTGAACCTAACTTCAACTGTACCTCTTATTACCAATGGTCATCATGGTACCATCACGTAGAGCAACAGTATGGAGAGAAACATAACAGGGAGTGGCAGTACAGGGAGAGACAGTATGGGGAGTGACAGAATGGGGAGATAACAATACAGGGAGAGATAGTATGGGGAGAGACATCAAGGGGAGCAACAGTAAGGTGAGTGACAGACAGTACAGGAAGAGACATTACGGGGAGAGACAGAACGGGGAGATAACAATACAGGGAGAGATAGTATGGGGAGAGACATCAGGGGGAGCAACAGTAAGGTACGTGACAGACAGTACAGGAAGAGACATTACGGGGAGAGACAGAACGGGGAGAGAACAGTACGGGGAGAGACATAAGGGGGAGTAACAGTAAGTGACAGACAGTACAGGAAGATAAAGTACGGGGAGAGACAGAAGGTGAAGATCACAGTACGGGGATAGAGAGAGAAACATCAGGGGGATCAACAGTAAGGGGAGCGACAGTACGGGGGGAGAGACAGTATGGGGAGAGACAGTACGGGGAGATAACAGTATGGGGAGAGAGAGAACGTGGAGAAACATCAGGGAGAGCAACAGTATGGGGAGTGACTGTACTGGGAGAAACAGTACAGGTAAAGGACACAGTACGGGGAGAGACAGAACAGAGAGATAACAGTACAGGGAGCGACTGTATGGGGAGAAACATCTAGAGGAGCTACAGTTTTGGGTAGAGGACACAGTATGGGGAATGACAGTTTCGGGAGAGGACACAGTAAAGAGAGATAACAGTTTGGGGAGAGGACACAGAATAAAGAGATAACAGTACAGGGATAGACAGTATGGGGAGTGACAGCACGAGTGAAATAAAATTATGGGGATCTTATGTCTTAAGAATTGACAAGGCACTTAAATTTACACAAGTAAAATTTTCTCAAAATACTCATCACAAATATGCTTGTAAAATAAGTGTCATGGGGGGGACATATACTTGCGTATACCTGCCTATGGGGAACATATACCTGTCTACACCTGCCTATACCTGCCTACGGGGGACATATACCTGTCTATACCTGCCAATCGGGAACATATACCTGCCTACACCTGCCTATATCTGCCTATGGGGAACATATACCTGCCATCACCTGCCTATACCTGCCTATGGCCAAATTACATATACCTGCCAAATGGGGGACATTAAACTTTCCTACATACCCTGCCTATTGTAATTTTTTATTGGTCCCCCTTCCATTTTTTCATTTTTTGAAATTTAACCAGTATCCAACCGCATTATTTTACACCCTCAGAGCCTTTATAACTTGAGATTCCAAAATAAGTTTTCCCCAGTTTTTTATTTTTGGGGTAAAAATTAAGGTGCCCTATGACCTATATTTGGGTGGCCCCTTCATACTCAAGAAATATAAGGGTTATATTGGAAAAAAAGGTATCATTTTTTTCTCATTATATATCTGTATATTAAATGTAAAAACCAATATAAAGTTGAAAAAACAAGTCCTTGTAACATCTGTGATTTGATAAGGGGAAGCACATTCAGCTTAAAATTGTTTGTTTGACTTGAGTCACAGAGCATGGAATTCCATTTCCCAATAAGTGGGGGTGCAATACGGAACAAAGTGTGCACAAACATGTTAATGAATGTTGGCGCTGACAGGCAAGTTTTCTAAATATCTTTTAAAGCAGTTGTAGATAGTGGGCAGAATGTAATAAAACCTGTTCTCTGCAGGCCCATATAATACAGGCCGCATTTGTAGTGCCAATATACGACAAGTTGTTACGGTGTCCCGACCGCGGAAAGTGATCCACTGGACCCCAACCATCTCCGATGGTGTAATGTTCCACGCCAGGGAACGGAATCCTAAGTAGTTCCCCCCCGTTTTCCCCATAGCCTCCCGCAAAGCGGGATGGGACTTTGCTGCGGCGTGTAAGTCCTAACCAGGTCGTTTACCACCAGAGACGTTGACATGGCATGCTTAGCGGTGGCAAGCCGAAAATAGCCGAGGTGCAAAAACGTCAGGCAAGGCTCATAGTCCGGGGTCAGGCAGAATGTCCAGGGCTAGTCAGCTATGGTTTTTATCGTGGTTCCCCGTGGGACAGGCAGGAGGCGGTCAGGGCAAGGCGGCAGATAATCGTGGTCAAGAGAAAACGGGAAAGCCGAGGATAAACGGTACACGGTAAGATCATGACGATACAATAGGGAAACGCTTTCTCGATAGGCAAAGGCCACTAAAGATCCTGCAGTGAGCGGGCGGAAGCGCCCCCAGGTAAATAGAGGCAGTGGCCCGGCAAATTACCCAAATTACCGGACTCAACGCTAGCCCCTTTAAATCTCACAGAGCCGGCGCGCGCGCGCTCGGCCTTTTTAGATCTCAGGGGCGAGCGCGCCAGCCGGACAGCAAAGGATGCTGGCAGGGACCAAACAGAGGCGCGGCCGGCTAAGTCACAGGCGCGCCGGAAGTGCGAGTGCGCCCGCCCGCCCGACACCCGGGCAGCGGCGGCAACCTCGTCCCCGAAACCTATCCCTCTGGCCGGGCGCCCTGTTCCCCCGCAACAGTAAACCCCCCCCTCCCCCCGCTTAAGCCACTCCACTTTCCTTCCTTGGCCCTGGAGGAGATCCTCTGCAGCAAACCCTCCACGGTCCAAGATGTTGTACCCATCCGTCTCCCCCACGATCTCTCCTCATGACCCCTAAACCTCCTTGTTCCAGTCAATCAGGAAATACCGAGCTTCCCCTGATGGACCATTTCATGTCTAAGGAGCTCATTTACAGTGGAAAGATGTTGGGCGGCCTCCCTTCAGAAGATGAGGCTTTTGATCCTCTGGGAAAAAACGGTTGACAGGACCAACACAGCAATCAACAAGGAGACATGGAATGAGATTGGGAATTACGCATTGTGGGTGGGAGCCCGGGAGTTTAGTGAAGGCCAGCCGGTATTTTAAATGTTTTTATGGCGGGCGATACTTTCAAATGTTCCACGTACCGGGGGCCCAAAATTTGTACTAGCGAGGGAATCTTCCAAGCCGGATATATCTGGCCGATAGCCAGAAACTTGTCCCCGCCATGCGAAAAACAACTGGGGAGGGTCCTTCTATTCTTGTCCGCTTGGACCTTCATGCGTGCGGATGCATCCTTGGCAGATGAGACTGTGGCGCGTCCCTGTTTTCCAAATGGACCAACCATATCTTGCAAAGTATCCGCTGCCGAGGCACTTCTGATGGTGGAGACCAATGGTAATGTGGAGGGCGGGGATGCCCTGGCCATAAACGATGAAAAAATGGCGAGGGTACCAGTTGTATTCCCGACTCCCAGGGAGTTAATAGGAAAACTCCGCCCCAAAGAAGTAAGCTGGGCCCAGTCCATCCTGTCGAGCCGAGACAAAAAATGTCCCGTTAAATAGCCCCCCAAGGATTGGATTGATCCTCCTCCTCTTGGCCGGTTCGTCCTTGGCGGTGGGTAGGCGGAAAGAGAAAAATCGAGGTTCCACCCTTGCTAACCGAGAGCAAGGAAGGGCACCGCCAGAACCCTCGACACAATAAATTTGTACCCCCCCCGATCCGAGACAATGGTGCTGCGAAGGTCCCACCAATGTAGGCGGGAAAAAGATGTGGAAAGAAAAAACTGGGCTGGCCACTTGGGGGGCCAGAGTGGCAGCCCCCCCCCCCCCCCCCCCCTGGGCAAACGGTACAAAAAAGTGCGCCACTATCGAAAAAACGGGCCCCCGCGACCAACCCCCAGATGACCGTGTTTTTTGCCCCCGAAGAGGGAGCAGATCCTGTGCCCGCAATCCATTGCCACATGAGTCCAAGGGGACCCTGGGATGGGCCCCAAGGGCCTGAGCAAAAAACCCGCGGTGTTTTGGGGTGGCGAGGAAGTTCTTGGTTACGAGCACTAAGTAAAACCAGGACTTTCACGAAATCCTTGATGTTCCCTAGCAATGCAAATCCTTTCAAGACACAGATAATCATAAGGAATGTTTTTATGTCCTAAAAACACTTTACCCCTTCTAGATTGGTTTATATATACAAGGTAGTCCCCCCAACTTAACACCATTCCAAACTACATCTGTCCCTAGTTTACAAATATTGAAATTAAAATGGGGAACAATGCTGGCACTTTCAAGTTCCCATGTTCCACAGGCCAAGATAGTAAAGCTGTGGAACGGACATCCGTTCCAGCAATGCCACAGCAGCAACATGAAGGTGAAAATTAGGTGAAATCCCTTCCCCTAACAGGGTCACAGACAGCAAAAACAAAAAATAATTATTGTTTTAAAAACCCTTTTTGTCCTTCCCGGGCACGATCCAAAACAATGAAAAAAAACCTTTTTAAATGCTGGAGATAAATATATTTTTTTTTTTTTTTTTATCTTAACAAATAAAACTTTATTTTGAAAGGATCCAATATGTAGTTACATCTAAACAGGTTGAGCTTGTGCACACTTTAAGTACATCATTGTAACACTAGTAAGCAGTAGATATAGACATATGAAGTACAGAGACATCACAATTATTAATAAAAACGAAAGTACCCATAGTTAATATTACATACTGAACCTAACTTCCCTACAACAAAACCAGGGGAAATAGTTATTAACAATGTAGAAAAATTGCGTAAATCTCTATATAGCTTATTGCCTCAAATTACACACAAGAACCCGATTCAAACCCACTAAGAAAACGGCAAGAGAGTCCCAAAAAAGATATAAGTTTATGTAGCCCCCAACAAATACCCCCCCCCTGTGCCAGGGTAACCCATGAAAAAAAATCAGTGGGGAAGAGAAGATATGGAAGCCCCACGCCCGGGAATGACCGCAACTCAAGCTTGCAGGAGATTCCATAATTCCAGAAAGCGGGCCGGAAAGACCAACTGTGCCAAGAGAAGCCTTCAGCCCACCCGACTCCCCCAAATTTTATCCGAATTACCATTTTGTGTCTACGCAGCCGATATAAGCCACTTATCCTGAAGTGGTGTGCTGTATGAATACATTTTTAAAATATAATCTACCTTTCACGACCTAACATACAAATTCCACTTAAGACACACCCTAAGTCCCTAACCTTTTTTCACAAACCCCGTAAGAATGCCTAGTACATAGTAAGATCCAACGCCTGGAAGAAAAAGAAAAATCCTTAGTTTTTTCCATCTCCCTCTTGAAATAATCAGCAGAACAGTTTTTTTTTTTGCACCAGTCCATCTCCATAAGACTTGAAAAGGAGCAAAAGTTCAGGTAAGCCAGAAGACAGGATACATTACTACCGAGTTTTTTACTAAAAAAAATCTCAGTTCAAAAATTGCAGATTATACAAGTTTCAACGATAATCTGCCGTCACAGAAATGTAAACCAGTAACACCATGAGAACTTAATCTCCACACTTACCGATATTTCTCCATCCTGCGGGCATGACATTTCTTGATTGGAGTCCAACTGACTGAAGAGGGTTGTTGAATAATTTTTCAATTTGATACCACTCAGTAAAATTTCAACATTGGTTTGTGAAGTGTCCTCTTGTGTAAATACAACTTGTATAGCTCTTTGAAGTAATTATCAAAGATAGCGGCAGGGTCCGGGTGGCACACTAGAGTTTTCCAGCTCAGGGCCAATAAGAATTTCACTGTTTCTACTTCAGAAACAATTTTTCAAAGGTTATTTCTGTAAATAAATCTGGTTTAAAGAGCAGTAAATTATTCAAGTGGAGCACTAAGGAAGTTTAAAAATGCTCCAAGAACAAAGATCTGCTGTTGTAGTTTTCATTAAGGCAAAAAATTCCTTTTAAGTTAAGTTCTTGTAAAACCATCAGCGCTGGAATAAAATGTGAAGACGCTGGGACCTAATTCATTTCCTTTAGACTCTTAGAATTATTATATGATTGTTTTAATGATAAACTGTAATATAACTGAAATATAGAACATAACATAGTTAGTTGTTGCTGATGTGTCCATTTTATGGTTTCGGTAAAAAAAAGTGGGTGTTACTGTATCATGTGCCATTGATGGCATATCACTTGGAATATGTATTCAATTACAAATCAGTATGTTCCTGCTATAGATCAGGGTTGGGGAATGTCCGGCCTGAGGGTCATATATGGCCCTTGAAATCATTTGGTTTAGCCCTGAACTCAACGGGTGACATGTATGACTCCTGGCACTGACAGGCCACTTCTAAATCGCTTTAAGGCAATGTAGAATGTACTAGAATGTATGAATCTGTTCTTCTGCAGGTCATACATACAGGGCAGTGTAGGGCCAATACCACAAGTCTGGCTCAGGCACCACGTTTACCCTGGTCTGGCTGTTCTTCTGCAGGACATACATACATGGGCAGTGTAGAGCCAATACCACAAGTCAGGCTCAGGCACCACCTTAACCCTGGTCTGGCTGTTCTTCTGCAGGTCATACATACGGGGCAGTGTAGAGCCAATACCACAAGTCTGGCTCAGGCACCACCTTTACCCTGGTCTGGCTGTTCTTCTGCAGGTCATACATACAGGGCAGTGTAGAGCCAATACCACAAGTCTGGCTCAGGCACCACCTTTACCCTGGTCTGGCTGCTTCTGATGGTCATACATAGTGGGCAGTGTAGAGCCAATACCACAAGTCTGGCTCAGGCACCACCTTTACCCTGGTCTGGCTGTTCTTCTGCAGGTCATACATACAGGGCAGTGTAGTGCCAATACACAAGTTCTGGCTCAGGCACACCTTTACCCTGGTCTGGCTGTTCTTCTGCAGGTCATACATACAGGGCAGTGTAGAGCCAATACCACAAGTCTGGCTCAGGCACCACCTTTACCCTCGTCTGGCTGTTCTTCTGCAGGTCATACATACAGGGTGGTGTAGAGCCAATACCACAAGTCTGGTTCAGGCACCACCTTTACCCTGGTCTGGCTATTCTTCTGCAGGTCATACGTACAGGTGCAGTGTAGGGACAATACCACAAGTCTGGCTCAGGCACCACCTTTACCATGGTCTGGCTGTTCTTCTGCAGGTAATACATACAGGAACAGTGTAGAGCCAATACCACAAGTCTGGCTCGGGCACCACCTTTACCCTGGTCTGGCTGTTCTCCTGCAGGTCATACATACAGGGCAGTGTAGAGCCAATACCACAAGTCTGGCTCAGGCACCACCTTTACCCTGGTCTGGCTGTTCTCCTGCAGGTCATACATACAGGGCAGTATAAAGCCAATACCACAAGTCTGGCTCAAGCATCTCCTTTTACCCTGGTCTGGCTGTTCTTGTGCAGGTCATACATACAGGGCACTGTAGAGCCAATACCACAAGTCTGGCTCAGGCACCACCTTTAAAGGGGTTGTCTCACTACATCGATTCATCTTGCCTCAGTCCGGTTTTCTCAGTTCCATTTTTCTAATTCAGGGGTGTGTTTACTGCTTCTACTGGCCTGCTGTAGAAGCCAGGTCTGTAGCTTTAGCAACCAGCACTGGCAGCCTATTAGGAGAGGTCAAACAGGTCTGTAACTGGGCATCCTAGTATGGCAAACAGAGACTATGGTGCATTGCATATAAACTCGGTGAAAGGATGGGACACATCCAGGACTTTAGTTACGACTCTTATTTCCCTGCTAGATCACATCGGGAGAGAAAAGGCATCAATGAATGTGCAACTGATCAGGCAGAGAGTTAATTAAATTTTTGACCGAATACAGGGGCTAATTTATAAGTTGATAATTGTGTATGGTCCATGAATGAGGTAACACATATCCAAATGGCCCTTGGCAAAAAAAAAAAAAAAAAAACATTCACCATCTCTGCTCTAGATCAACAAAGGAGCTGAGAGATTGCATGACTGGCCACTGACTATAATTGACTGGCCAATCAGGGGTTGAAGTAGCTGGTATATTGAAGAAGTTAGTCCATTAAAATCATGACATAGTGGCACAGGACAAAGCAATACGCCGCTAATGTGTTACCCCTTAGTCATAGCATGTACATGTATAATGCTATTCACTACATATAGTAATTTCCTAATGCTAATAATGAGCACCAACTACTTGCCTGGTCATTGAATCTACACCGCGCGCCTCCACTAGCATCATCGCCAGACTGGTAGCAGATGGATGATGCAACTGAGGACATCCCTACTTACCACGGAGCTAGCCGGCGCATGCGCACCTACAATCACCAGAGATCTTGCCACGATACCACAGTTCCCATAGGCAGAGGTGCACAACACTGTCAACTCTCACAATGAAAGTGAAGGCAGATGCACAGAGAGAGCGCAAACGGCACAGACCCATATCAAGGAATAGTGGAGCACAAAATAAAAAACAGAATAAACTACACTAAACATTGTAAAAAATAGCATCACCTAAGAGCCATGAGTAAATTATATTGTACTCATATTAGAAAAGAAAAAGAGACATGTATCTCTAAATATTTAGCAAATTTTGACAAAAATGCAATAGTAATACAATGAGGCTGTAACAGATGGAAAACAACCTCTAATAGCAGATATACAAAAAGACAAGGAAGCAAAACAAAGATATAACAGAAACACTATCATGTTTAATAATGGTATAAAATTTCATTCCTAACATTAAGACCCCTAGGCCAAATTGTATCTAAAGTGACCATCCAAAATGCTTCCCTATTTCTCCAAAGATGATGAATATTAACTTTACGTTTGGATAATCAAACCTTTTGAATGGCAAAGGCCTGAAAGTATTTATTGTTAGAGTGGTGCATGTCAATAAAATTGCGAGCTGCGATGGATATAGTACGAGTGCCTGGATGGTGAATGTGCTTGAGTAAGGGGACTTGTACTTGTTTCCCCGAAACACGTCAGCTTGAATGTCATCTTCTTTTGCTGCTTGTCTACATGTTGTGCATTTTTAAGAAGCTCTAATAAATTGGATTTTTAACTGCTACTGGGAACTGCTGGATCGTCTTTCGACCAGTACCATCTCTCATAATGTGTTGTTATACTAAAGTGAGTTGTCTGGGACTTATAAAAACGTATTGGTCCGCTGGTTTATGATCACGTGCACGTGATCGCTCTGGTCTGTGATTGGCTGCAAATAGCACGTGAACGATGGACATTCACTGCGCAGCCAGTTTGACCACCGGAACAGAATGGGAGCGTCACGGAGGTGAGTACTCTTCTTTTTTTCTATTTATAATCATACTCCAGTGGACCAACAAGCTTTTGTAAGTCCCGGACAACCCCTTTAAATGATATTTTACATAATATCACACAGCATTATATAATTCTTAAAAATACTTGTATTCCCAATAAAATTACAATTCTGGAGCACCTTTTCTTAGAGGTCTGCATTGTTTCTTTCCTCTGTTATTCCTCTAGAAATTTATCATGTTAATCCCCTTGTTACCCTGAAAGTTGACAATTTACTTATACATTTTCAGGAGGAATACCAGAGGAAATCAATAATGCAGAGGGCTAATAAAGATGATTCAGCCTTGTATCTAATACCTATGACAGGCATGTCACACAGAAAGGTCCTCTTTAACCAAGTGTCATGCCTTCATTTGTCTCACACATGATCATTGTAAAGTCTGATGAATATTATTGAAAAATAGTTGTCAAATATTTTATTTTTAAGTATTTTTTTTTTATTTGAAAAAAAAAAAAAGTTTGAGAATGAAAGCCATCAGCGCACATCTGTTTCAGTTTTGGAGCACCGTAGCATTGCACATTTGTACATCACTTTGGGATTAATTAGTGAGAGTTTTATAACTTCTTTATCTATTAGGAAAACATGGACATACTTTAGTTTGGGTGGAAAAGATTACCGAGTTGTGTTTTTTTTTTTGTTAAATAAATTGTAACATTGTATCTAAACAGTTAAGTCACATCTTTATGACCACTTTCTACTTTTGATGACAGTGCACAGCTCAGGAAGGAACTTACAGTGGTTGTCTCGCTACAAGGATTGCTTTTTGTGTTAAAGATCTTGCAAAAACAAGTCACTTTGCAATATGTGTCCATTAACAGTGTCCTACCTATTCTGAGATATCCCCTCTTGTATGGGCTGCATCGGCTCCTCAGGTCGCTATAGCTACAGACCTGTTTGATCTCTCATGATAGGCTGCCTGCACTGGTTGCTATAGATACAGACCTGGCTTCTACTGCAGCCTAGTGGAAGCCAGTAAACATGCCCCTGAATTCAAAATGAAACCAAGAAAACAGGGCTGAGGTAAGATGAATCAATGTAGTGAGACAACCCCTTTAAGCACAAAAGATGAGTACAAGAGCTGGATAGACAAACACTTTTTACTACTTGTAGTGATGCCGAACCAAAGAGAATTCCCTTTGTATCTATCTATAATGATTTAAGTGTATCCATCTTCTATTTTGAGGAAACACTGGCAGATACTTTAAGGGGTTCTCTGGGAAAAGAAGAAAACTACATATATAAACTACATGTCATAATGAAAAAATGGCTAAATCCCTTTAATTAGAAACGTCTGCTTGTTTTGTCTAGAAGATCAAACATTATAGGAGAGGAAAATGGCCGCCGGACTCCTTCCTCAGCAGAAACCTGTACTACAGGAAGTAGGACAGACTCTGTGCGTTCCTTCCTGGATATTCCGGCTGACATAACGGAGCTGAACTGACAGACTTGTGGTATGAGGGACGGCTCTGCATAGGAGAAAAGAGACTGAATATATATATATATATGTAATAAATGTGGTGTGAATATAGTATATACAATCTATAGCTCAGCTGGGAGGAAGCGGCTGTTGTGGGAAATGCAGTTTTCCTAGAGTGCGCCCAACAAAAGTAGCTTTGCCCACTGCTCCAGTGGGGAGAAAGATCACACAAAATAATATAAGATATAACAGTGTTTGTAAGTAGTTCATACACTGGATTGGGACATCTATTTACTGCTTATCCTTAGGATTCCATTATTGTATGTTTTTATTTTTTCTGGTTTCTCACACAACCCCTTTAAAGACAGGTTAAGGATATTACTGAATTTGAGATAGGCTAGTTAAAAGTGAAGTTACACAACAGCCTAGGGAAAAACAACTTTTTATAGGTAAACCTAAATTAGGAGTATATCCGTGTTTACATCAATTATAGAACTATTGGGAAAGGGGAATTTTTACACATCCAAGTACAGAGGAAAAGTTTCCTGTTAATGCAATTCTAATTGGATAAATAATCTACATTATTTGGTGTCCTTGTAATAAGATCTATGTAGGAGAGACCTCTTGTGACCTTAAAACTCGCTTGAATGACCATCTGTATATAATATGTAAAAAGCAATTTGATTTACCTGTCTCTAAACACTTTTTAGAAGGAGGACATTCCGATACATCATCTCCGGTTTGGAAGTCCCGCGCTTCAAAACATGGCAGAACGCCGCTAGAAGTCAGACAGTATACCAGAGCTGTCTCCACAAGTTCTGAACCATACGTCCTGACCATGTAGCCTATTGTCTTTTCCTCTATACGGTGCATGTAGTCACCTTTACAGTAAGAACGCATTTGATCTATATTATATGCCCTCTTTCTGTAATGGCATCTAAGTGATACGTTCTGCAGTCTTGACATTGACATATTTGTTAACAGATATTAACTACTCACCAATGAGATCCCATGATGAAGGACGGTAAGGTGAGGAAACATGTTAGGATATAATATATCTGTAAAAGCATTTTAGGGGCATTTAATTACTAGGATGAGGTTTCTGTAGTAATCGTCCTTATCAGTATGAAGGCTCTGTATCCTGATAGGCAGGGTATATCTACTGATACAGATGTAGCAGAACTAAAAAGAACAGATTCTGCACCGTGATATCACGGCACAGAATGTTATCTCTACTTTCTCATTGTTTTCAATGGCCTTTGTTTACAGATACAGATCAGAGCAGATAACACAAAAAGCTGTGATATCACGATCAAGCTGTACTCTGCTACATTTGTATATCAGGGCTATAATAGGGAAAGTGTCAGTCTTTTCCCTATCCACCCTACTGGCTTTTTCTTATTGTCTGAGTATGTGGACATTGGCATATGTAGGAAACTGCATCGTACAGTATTGTTCTACTACTTTGGTAATTTGTGTTTCAGTTCTGGTACATTATGTACATATATTTTTTTAATTTTTGGGATAATAAACTCTAGATGCTTTAATAACAATCTAATAAAAGTTACATTTTATTTCATTTTTGCCAGTCCAAAGACTTATACTGTGGGCATACTAATTGGCGCATTGGATATTTACTTTGTCACCTATTAATCATAGGTTTTGGTTGCGGATTTAGTTAAGAAGGACATTCCAAATGGTACTTTAGGGGCGTTATAATTGATAGTGTCCCTCCATTAAAAAGAAATGACAGATGTATTACTATGTGGAAAAGAAAATAATTAGAATAGATTTTTAAATTAAAAGCTTTGAAACCTACAGGATTAAATGTTGGGTTTAAAATTAATCATAGGATATTAAGGTAGTCCCCTAAAATATTCTTTTTCCTTGTTATATGCACTTTAGGTAGGCCACCTTTTTTTCATTTCCTGATTCTAATTTCAGTGTTGGTTGATTTTAATTAGTTTATTATTTGATTTTTTATTACCAATTTTATTATTTTGATCTTGTATGTTTGTTCAAATTATGTCATAATTTTTTGGTTTTTATTTTTTTTCAAATTCCAGAATGGGGAGATCATGAACTGCCTCCTACATTTTTGAGTTTTTGTTTATATATGAATTTAGTTTTTTAATCAGCAAAGACTTTTTTGTTTTTTTGTTCTTTTTACTGCTACGCGTTTGTCAGATTCACTTGGGGGTGGCGACCCGAGAACATCACCTTTGTCGCCCTAGATTTGTGTTCACATCAGCATCATCTTATTTTATTAGTCATTTTTCCTTACAATAAATTTAATAAATATACTATTTACATACCTTGGCCATTTTGCCATTTTGAGAATTCTTGTTTAAAGTAAGTGAGGAGTCACTTTGGGCTGTAGGATGCAATATCATTATCTTACATTATGCACATGATGCATTTTGTTGACTGTGGGAGGATTTCCTAAGTACCTATTCTGTGTCACCTAGCTGATACAGCTTAGGTCTGCAGTATAATGCATATTTCCTGCCTATCTTATATGGGTAGCCTTGGTTGTATGCCCTCCTTTATTTTCATCCTCAGCCTTATAATTTACTTTTGTAAGGGACCAGTCAGGGGTGCAAGAGAACACACAGACGGAGTGAAGCCCTGACGCTGGTCCCAACCCCTGTCCCTGCCTCTTGTGGTACCCGACTCCTTACTAGGCCGACCCCAACCAGACTGAGCACTACTCTGAGCAAAGTGAGACACAAAAAGCAGACAAACAAACATAGAACAAACAGGGAGAGTCAGACAGGCCAAGTCAGCAACGAACGGTAACGTAGTACATAATCAGGTAACAGAAGAGAAACACGAGTCCAAGCCAAGGTCAAGAAACACAGAAGAATCCAAGCAGTAAACAGGCGAACTATAGGCATAGGTGAACCGTATAACAGGCAAGGAAGAGAGGAAGCTGAGTCTTTATATAGGGAACAGGAGAGGTGATAGGTGAATGAAATGTCAATTAAAAAAGAAACAGGTTAACCCAACAAGTACTGGAACATTCCTGACCACGGAATGTTCCAGTACCATTAGTAATATATATACACAGTATTATGTCAAAAAACACGGTTTGCGTCGCAATGACCATGGCCGGCGATTAGAGCTCAAAGCTGGGGGTCTGTCGGGCATGATCATGACAACTTTGCTGAATATTTATATGTGTCCCACTATTTTATTTCTTACTATATCTCTGCCAATATATAAGATGACTTCTGTGTATTTATTTTTCAATACACAGACACCTAGGGCAACATGTATGAATTCGAATGCGTACTTTTTTTTTTACTTGGCGCCGACACCAGAGATCTAACTAGATATAGAAGAGTGTAGAATACGACAGATTTTTGGCGCATTACATAGAGCTTAATGCGGCATACTTTGTATGGGCATAGAGTGTAATGCGCCAAACTTGGCGCAATAAGCTGTATGTAATGCGGCAAAAATCTGTCGTATTCTACACTCTTCTATATCTATTTAGAACTGTGGTGTTGGCGCCAAGTAAAAAAAAAAGTATGCATTTGAATTCATACATGTCGCCCTCTTAATGTTTCAATGCTCGGATTGTGAGATTCTGAGGGTGTAGAATACGACAGATTTTTGGCGCATTACATTGAGCTTAATGCGCCAAGTTTGGCGCATTACACTCTATGCCCATACAAAGTTTGGCGCATTAAGCTCTATGTATGCAACAGAAATCTTCATACGGTCGTATTCTACACTCTTCTATATCTATTTATAACTTTAGTGTCGGCGCCAAGTAAAAAAAAAGTACGCATTCGAATTCATACATGTCGCCCCTAATTTACTGGCCTTTCCCTTTTTCAATATGGCACTAGATATCTATTTCGCGTTCTGCCCATGTGCAGGAATACTACTGACAGCTCTCGGCCGCATTGATTGCTAGGGGTTCTCCAGACATGTTCAGTGCAGGTTTGAGGATGCTGATGTGCAAATGGAATAGTGCGATCCAGGGCTGGGACAAGGTATTCTGGTGTCCTAGGCAAACAAGGCATAATGTGCTCCCTAAATGGAAAATTCATCCCACCATGCCTCATTGCGCCCCCTTTTCTGCCTGGGATGAAGTGCCGTACTAGGCGGTTGCCTACCAATCGTCCCGGCCTTGATGCGATCCTCTGTAGTTATTATTATTCAGGGTAGGAGGAGTCCATCCCACCCGCTTCTTCATTGTGGTCACTTATTTTTTAATATATTATACACAAAATCTTTGTGTTATCACTATAGCTGATTGTATAGTCACTATGGAATTCTGTATTTGTCACATGAACTTATATTGATGGTTTTCTATCACTCATTTTGTATCTTTTGAGGTATGTATTTTTCACTAATTATGTATTCATTTATTAATTATGTATTTGGAAATTTGCATATGAATTGCTCACCACTAGTGTTGAGCGATTATAATCGACAAAGTTTAAATCGGCACAGTTTTTAGGTTGATCGGAATTTTCCGATCACGTGATAATTTAGGTGAGAATCTGCGCATAATCTATTACTATCGCACCATTTTCGGCACTTCCTGTCATTTTGGCGGCCAGCAAATCAGCTTAGAGGATAGAGCAGAGTGAGCTGGGTGTGTGACGTCATGACTGGAAAATGGTTGTCATTGTATGGTTGTCATTGGCTGGAAAAATCACATGACTTCGTTTTACATAGAACAGCCCTTCCTGTTCAGCATCACTGTGTCACTGTGTCTCATAAGAGCAGGACGTGTGTTAGCTTTCTCCTAAATACAGCTCAGCGACACAGTTCTCTTTGTTCACACAGACAACTATGCTTTTAGCTGTGAACATTAGAACATAGGTAGATTAGAGAATTTCAGTTCTTAGTTAGTTAGGCTGAGACTTTTAAAGAAGCATCTAGCACGGTACATCTGTGGAGGGTGGGGGGGGGGGTGGGAGGTGCGGGCGAACACAGACACAGACAGGCAGGCTTTTGAAAGGAGAGTGTATATTGTGCAGCCCGGACTGGTTTGAACCTGCATTGAAATGCCTTTTTTTTACCAGTTTTGGTCAGTTTTTGGTGAAATAGTACCTTGTATTTTGTGCAGCCCAGTTTTGTTCAAAGACCCACCTTGTACTTACATTCCGATACAGAACTTTTCTAGTCACTGCACGTGTATGTCATAGGTGCAAAAAACACCTTTTATTATCCGTACAAGACTTAATTAGGTTTTTTTTTTTCAGTTTTGTAAACCCCATTTTTATTCAAAGACCCAACTAGTACTTTCATTAGGAAACAGAAATTATCTAGTCACTGAAGGTGTATTTCATAGGGGCAAAAAACACCTTTTATTATCCGTACACGATTTAATTAGGTTTTTTTTCACTTTTGTGCAGCCCAGTTTTGTTCAAAGACCCACCTTGTACTTACATTAGGATACAGAAATTTGCTAGTAATTGCTGTTGTATTTCATAGGTGCAAAACCCACCTTTTATTATCCGTACACAATTTAATTAGGTTTTTTTCACTTTGGCGCAGGCCATTTTTGTTCAAAGACCCATCTTGTACTTATATTAGGATACAGAAATTTTCTAGTAATTGCAGGTGTATTTCATAGGTGCAAAAACTTCCTTTTCTTATCCGTATAACATTTAAATAGCTGTATTGCACTTTGGTGCGCCCCAGTTTTTTTCAAATAGCCACCTTGTACTTAAAGGGGATTTGCCAAGAGACCATTTAGGTAGGTCTCTCCTTAGTACAGGCAGAATGTCAACAAAACACGCTGAGTCATGAAGCTGCAGGGTAGAGGGGGATGGGATGAGTGAGGAGTGAGGAATCCAAGGGAGCGTCTCAAAACTTAAGTGAAATAATAAACGGTACAAGAGTGGATTGTCAATACAGAAAGACACATCCTGATATACAGCACTGACAGGAATAGCCTTATCTGCTAAGATGCTAATGTAATGTAAACAAAAATCACAGAGCAAGAGACACAGCCAGAGAACGAGCTGCATAAGCTGCTGCTCCTGTGACATGTTCACTGAAATAAGCAAACTTTAACTTGTGAATTCTGTATACAAATGAGAACACCTATTCTACACAGCAGCTTGAAAGCTTCTTCATCAGATAAAGCAGGGATCTAATAACACTACAGCTAGTTATTCTGTATACAAAAGAAAACATATTGCTACCTGGTGCCTTAAAAACTTCTGCAGCTCAGTCTCATCAGATAAGAAGCTCTCTCTGCGTAAGCCCGTCCAGCTCTTGTCAGGCCGTATCTAATAGACTCTTTGAAGTAACCAAGGGCATGTAAGAAAGGCTGTAGCTCTCTCAGACTGCAATTTTTGTA
Organism: Phyllomedusa bahiana; assembly: GCA_025379985.1. Classification (NCBI taxonomy): domain Eukaryota; kingdom Metazoa; phylum Chordata; class Amphibia; order Anura; family Hylidae; genus Phyllomedusa; species Phyllomedusa bahiana. Next base: position 88,479 of record JAODAL010005133.1, on the reverse strand, counting down.
ATCACATATATTTAGAAAAGTGATTAAAAACCCATTTTGGAGGATCCCACGTCAACATTACATCGTGGCAAAACCCCTTTAAATTTGGATACAGAAATTTCGTAGTTACTGTTGGTGTATTTCATTGGTGCAAAAACCACCGTTTGTTATCCATATAACTTTTAAATAGCTGTATTGCACGTGGTGCGGCCCTAGTCATTGCTAGCAACAACACGCAAGCCAGTGAATCGTCGGTTGCAGGACCATCAGGCCTGTCATCACTGGGTCAGGGCCCTGTGAATCTCAGTAATGAACAGCGTCGCCAATCTGTTCTTCAGTGGTTAATGCAACATGCATCCAGCAGTCTTACCGCCTCGTCCTTCCAGTCACGGCCACAAATGTCGTCATCAGCATCGTCAGCATCCATCCAACATGAAGCGGAGGCAGCACAAATGTCAACTCGTGTACCCACCACAGTGGATAATCCATTTTCTGAAGACCTCTTTGATGACAAAATGTGGTTGGGGTCAGAAGGCATGTTAAAAGATCAAGAGGCCAAAGAGGATGATTTTCTCTGCTCTGACGCCCAGTTACTGATGCCATCAGAGGAGGAGAAGGAAACGGTCAATTGGCAAAAATCCCAGTCGGTCGGGAACGCCTTGCAGTGAATGTTGCTTGTAGCCCGCAGCTCCAGGATGCAGAATGTCAGGACGAGGAAGTCACCTGTGTTGATGATGTTGATGATGACGACATTGCGGATCCAACGTGGTCTTTTCAGCAGAATTTGCTTGTGAGTGCTTCATTACTGGACGAGGAGGAAGACGATGGGGTAGTGTCAGTACGGGTCCCGCCTCAAAAAGGGAGAGGGCAGAAGTCCACTGAGCTGATTCTGCCAACCACAATCAGCGGAAACACCGCTCCTCGCTTATCGCCATCGAAAAGGTCCAGGACCTCTCAAGCCTGGGCCTTTTTCGAGCAAGCCTCTGATTCCCCCCAGCGATGTCATATCCCGCCTTTGCCGTAAAGCATCAGTAGAGGCAAGAATCTTGGTGAAAACCACACCAATGTTTGTCCATGCGGAATCAGAGTTAAAATGGGGGGAAAACATTTGACCAAAAAAGGCCAGCCGATCCCGGGTTCCAACCATGTCACACCCTCGTCTCCGCCTCCCCTCAAAGGTTCCCAGCCCCCATGTTTCAGAGTCTGATCGGGTCAGCCTCCGCTTCAGCCCCCACTGTCACCCGGTACCCCAGCACCCCCAAAGCCCCTTCTACCATTTTCCCCTCCCGCCGTTTGAAAACCTGCCGCCTTTAAGCAGCCATTTTCTGCACCCCTTTCTGTCTTCAGGTTTGGGAGCAAAAGAAACCTTTCCCCCAAACCATCCCAAGGCAAAGCCTAAATTGTCGGCATTGCCGGCTTTGGTTTGGGAAATGTTGCCTTCCGTTGGTGGACCAGAGGGGTTTCCCCCCCGTATGGCCTTGCCTCCCCCCAATTTTACGATGCCGGGGGCATTTCTTCCCAGAAAACCCGCCCCTGCCCGGGCCCACCCAGTGTATCTAAAATTTCAAGCAGTTGTCTGCATCTGGGGCCCGGAAAAAGTCCATCTCCCACGAAACAGGGCTAGTAAGCCGGCCAAGGCCACTTATCTCTGTGAAGCTCACTGGGTGAGCTGGGTGGATGTCTTGGTGGTGAGGGGCTTCAGGTGCGGCCACACTCTTAAAAACGCGGATGGTGCGGGTTCTTTCCCCCAAGGCCCTCTGGGGGATCAGTCCCCAGAGAAACCCCCCCCCCCCCCCCGTGTTGAAATTAATCCTTCTTGGAGACGGCCCAAACCACGCTCTCCGCAACGGCCCCGGGCGGGCTGGGTGCAGAACCTTATCCCGGGCAAGGTAGTGTGCGATACGGTGAATCTGATGGCTGCCTTAAGATGGGTAGGGGGCTTTTCCCCTTGCCTGGCACATGTCATAAACCTTGTTACAGAATTTTTTCTAAAGGTACCCGGGTCGGACTCCCATTGGAGGAAGGCCGGGTCTGATTTTCGCATTCCACCGTTCGCCCCCTTTCGTCCCGCCTGGCTGGTTGCAGCGTCCCAACTGGGCATCCCCGTCAACCGTTCATTGTTGCGTGGAAACCGGGGAAATTCCACCCTCCAATGTCCAGCGATTGTGGCGCAGCGCAATTCCTTTAGCAGTACGAAGTGACAAGGGCCCTGACAAGCACGGTGGAACCCTTGGGGTGTCGAGCCCGAGAGTGGGAGGCAGGTGAAAGAGCTCTGCCCACCCTTCCCAGTTTTGAAAAGGCCACCAAAATGGTCAGTGCGGAAAATGAGTTGTCAGCATGCCATTGTGGTGATCTTAGTTCTGGAACGATCATTGGACACCTGAAACTGGGTCCCACCAGCGGGGGAGGAGCCGGACACGATGCGGACCGGGCCTTTCTTCCGTAAATCCACAAGGCCGACAGTTTCCAATTTATCGGTTTCATTAGGCAGTGGTTCGGGTTTCCAGTGTTTAGTGTAGGCGGCGCCTCAGCTCTCGGGTGCTCATTGAGGAAGTAGGGCTTTGTTGAAGCTGTGCGGGGAAGGGGGGAGGGGGGTATTCCCTGGGCACCAAACGTTTACCGACGTCCCTCCTTGAAGAGGTTGGCGGAATTTGAGGTGGGTAGAAAATAAAGGGGAGAACAGTTTGCAGTGCCCCCGACCAGAGGCTTGGAAAATCAAGGGTCCATTTCCATGATGCTTGGATGCTCCTTTCCCCCAAAATGATCCCCGCATAAGGCAAAACAAAATGAACAAAAGTTATGGGTGGCCACCCTCCTCGTTCCCGGTCAAAAAAAACTCAGCATTTCCCTTCCCCCCCCCCAAATAGAGAGTAAAATGCAGGAAATGGAACCCTTTTCGATTGATCAAATGGAGAATCGTTGGGTTGCTTCAGTTCTTCAAATGTCACGGTGGAACAATTCAGAAGTGACGCAGTAGAGGGTGCCAAGTGCCGAGGGGGCAGCAGGAATCTGGCAGAAGCCTAATGGGTGACCTTTTGGGAAATTTTTTTTTACCCCTATCATCGATGTAAGCGGGCCCCAATCAAAACACAGAGAAAATTAAGACATGGTGCCCCACTATCTGCGTCTCAACACCGATGTTTTTGTTGTGTTCCCCGGGCCCCTGATTCTGGTTTCCAAAATGGGGGTGAATGGCCGAGCCCTCGGCCGCCCTAGAGGGTTGTCCTGCCCAGCAGCAGCTCATATCTGAGCGGACCTTCAGCACGCGGAGGGTATTACAGCAAAAGCTCCCCTTTTTACGATAGTGGATGTTGACTTTCATCAAGTGAATGGCTGGTCTTGATGATGTTGTGGCCCCAAAATTTCTGAGGTCACCCATTGTTGCCCTCTTCTTCACTTTCCTTTCCAAAGAAAAGTTCCTCTTTTTTTTTAATGATCATTTTTTACTGCAATTTTTATTCTCAGTTCCCAAAAGTTCTTTTGTGTTTTTCTGTGGGGACTGTAAAAGACCCGCAAAAGGGTTTTATGACAAAAACCGTTTTTTCCATTTACCCTTTATTTTTGAATTTTTCGTTTTTCAAGGGTTTTGGGGGGTTTGGTGTGTGGATAAGTTTAATCTGGGACTTTGGAACAGAAATTTTGGTTCAAGTGGAATTTTCCCTCACAATTTTTTAACAGTGGGGGTGAGAAGTCATATTTTAAATTTTTTGGGTATTTGCTGTGAGATACAGCTTAAAACATGGTCCTTTGGAAAAAAAATTTGGCTTCTAAGGGCATTTCTCCCTCACAATTTTTAATAGGGTGAGAATCTTTTTTATACTGCCATGTGACTTCTCCCCGGCCCGAATCCCGCAGATTTTACCACACAAACACATCGACCCAAAAAGTGAAATGCCCCCATTTTGCACCCTAGGTAGGTAGTAGAACCCCCCGGTATGTAGGGGGGTAGTAAGGCCCTTTGGTAGGTAGGTAGATGGGGTAATTGGTTGTAGGCGGTAGAAGGGTCTTTTTGGTGGCAGGTATTTAGGGCTCTTGAAAAATTTTTTTTTTAAATGATCATTTCTTACTGCAATTTTTATTCTCAGTTCCCAAAAGTTAATCTTTTCTGGTTTTGCTGTGAGGAGGGCTGTTTAAAAGACACCAAAGGGTTTTATGACAAAACCGTATTCCATTTACTCACTTTATTTTTTAGAATTTTTCGCATTGTCAATGGTTTGGGGGTTATGGTGCTGTGAGATACAGCTATAATCATGGTCCTTTGGAACCAGAAATTCGGCTTCTAAGTGGCATTTCTCCTCCACAATTTTTAACAGTGGCTGGGGAAGTCTTTTTTATAATTTTTTTGGGGTCATGTTGCTGTGAGATACAGCTATAATCATGGTCCTTTGGAACAGAAATTCGGTTTCTAAGTGCATTTCTCCCTCGCAATTTTTAACAGTGGCTGAGAAGTCATTTTTATAATTTTCTGGGGTCATGTTGCTGTGAGATAAGCTTTAATCATGGTCCTTTGGAAAAAGAAATGGGGTTCTAAGTCGCATTTCTCCCTCCAATTTTTAAAAAGTTTGGGTGAGAAGTCCTTTTTTAATTTTCTGGGTCATGTTGCTGTGAGATAAAGCTTTAATCATGGTCCTGTGGAACAGAAATTGGGCTTCTAAGTGGCATTTCTTCCTCACAATTTTTAACAGTGGCTGAGAAGTCATTTTTATAATTTTTTGGCTCATGCTGCTTTGAAATGCAGCAATACTACAGGTCCTATTATAAAAAAAATGTCTTTTCTAACAGACATTTGTTCTTCACAATTGTCAAGAGTGGCTCAAGGGTCATGTTTTGAATTTTTGGGGACATGTTGCTGTGAAATGCAGCTATACTACAGGTCCTATTATAAAAAAATATGTTTAATAACAGACATTTATTATTAACAATTGTCAACAGTGGCTCAAGTGTCATGTTTTGAATTTCTGGGGGCATGTTGCTGTGAAATGCAGCAATACTACAGGTCCTATTATAAAAAATGTGGTTTCTAACAGACATTTGTTCTTCACAATTGTCAAGAGTGGCTCAAGGGTCATGTTTTGAATTTTTGTGGGCATGTTGCTGTGAAATGCAGCTATACTACAGGTCCTATTCTAAAAAATGTGGTTTCTAACAGACATTTGTTCTTCACAATTGTCAAGAGTGGCTCAAGGGTGATGGTGCTGTAAAAACAGGAATAGGTAGGACACTGTTAATAGACACATATTGCCAAATGACTTGTTTTTGCAAGATCTTTAACAAAGCTAGCAATCCCTGTAGTGAGATAACCCATTTAATACAATTAAAAAAAAAGAGAGACAAAAAAACTTGCATGTACAAAATAGCTGATACAAATATTCCTCTGAATTGTACAAGGGAGGTACAAGAAGACTTGAACAGATGTAGGTTACCCAGGACAGATATAGTCAATGTCCAGTTCAACTAAAATGGTGGTTGAAAAACTCCTTTTTCAGGCACTTTTTAATCTGTGGGTCAGACCGGTTTAATGGTCATACTGCGGTACAGGACAGGTATAGTCAATGTCCAGTTCAACTAAAATGGTGGTTCAAAGACTCCTTTTTCTGGCACTTTTTAATCTGGGGGTCAGACAGGTTTAATGGTCATACTGTGGTACAGAACAGGGATAGTCTATGTCCAGTGAAACTAAAATGGTGGTTGAAAGACTCCTTTTTCCTGCACTTTTTAATCTGTGGGTCAGACAGGTTTAATGGTCATACTGTGGTACAGGACAGGTATAGTTAATGTCCAGTTCAACTAAAAATGGTGGTTAAAAGACTCCTTTTTCCGGCACTTTTTAATCTGTGGGTCAGACAGGTTTAATGGTCATACTGTGGTACAGGACAGGTATAGTCAATGTCCAGTTCAACTAAAATGGTAGTTGAAAGACTCCGTTTTCTGGCACTTTTTAATCTGTGTGTCAGACAGGTTTAAAGGTCATGCTGCGTTCCAGGACAGGGATAGTCAATGTCCAGTTCAAGTAAAATGATGGTTCAAATCATACTGCCATCTGGTACTTTTTAATTTGTGGGTGATGAAGGTTTAAGGGTCATGCTGTGGTACAAGACAGGGATAGTGAATGGTGTGTGATTTTTTTTCTGTGGCTTTTATAGCCTATGTGTTGTGCCTAAGATGTAGCACGTATCCATTTGACTGTTGTGGATTTTAATTCCAGCTTCTCCAGCCCTGTTTGGGTGTAATAATGAAGGTGTTTTTCCTCTCCCATAGACTTTAATGGTCAACGGCGATAATCTATTATCTACTATCTGATATCGGCATGATAATTGACGATATCGACTATCGACCCAATGACGATAGTCGACGTAATTGCTCATCACTATTCACCACCATATTTAATCATGTCAAAATTCACCATTGTTCACTTGAGAAAGGCTCAGTTGGAGCCGAAATGTCGTCACTGCACATGGAATAAAAACTCTGCTTTTCACTCTTTTAATTTGTGAGTGCTGCAATTCCCCTTTTATAGGTAGAGCGATCAATTGATAGATAGAAAATACAGTATACTTTATCATGAATACACTCATACTAGCATTGGATGGATGCATGGATTTATGTAGGAGCTGGCTTTACAAGTTGCATTGAGAGCAGTAAACAGAGAGAGAAACCATTTGGTAAGTGCAAAATGATAGTATCCAGTGCACTTATAAATAATACATCAGAGTAGTCAACATTATTTTAACTATCAAAAAGTCCTCCATATTGCAGCTTTTTTACCTGTAGCTGTAATTTTAAATCAAGAGACAAAAAGAAAGATGAAATACATGTTTCAAAGAAGTATGTGCACATTACGCAAACACTTTGAAGTTTGACAGTCAGGGAAACCAGAAGAGGAGCTGCCTTGTGGCTAAGGCTTATAATTTCCGTAAATGTTAAAATATGCACATATTAAACTGGACTCAGCTGAAGAGGCAGTGGAGCGAAAATGGGACACTCTCAAAACTCACCACAATAAGAACAAAACAATATGAGGCTTTAATGTTGCAGATTAAAGGCAATGTGCATGATATTCCTTCCCTTCTAAAACCATCAGTCTACCCATATTATATGCTTTCAATTTACCATCATGCTGTTACTGAATATAAACCATTTCACTAAGATCAATATTACCACCATACAGTGACCATATAGTGGTAGTTACCAGTGTACACAGGCACTGCAGCCATATAAGTGATTACAGGGCAGTTACATTTAGTGACTTACAGGTGACATCTTATCTGATGAGTTGTTCTCTTTCCCTTTTCTTTCTCCATCTGGTCTATACTGCCATGATGACTTCACCCGACCATGAATCCCTGCAGAATTTCTCACACAAACACATTAGACTCCAAACAGTGAAAGTGCCCCCATTTGTGCCACCAGTAGGTAGGTAGATAGAACCCCTTCTGGTATGTAGGGAGGTAGATAAGGCCCCTTCTGGTAGGTAGGTAGATAGGGCTACTTCTGGTAGATAGGCAGGTAGATAGGGTTCTTTCTGGTAGGCAGGTATATAGGGCCAGTTACAGCAGTTAGGGTGGTATATAGGGATAGTAATAGTAGGTAGGCTAGTATATGGGGCCAGTAATAGTAGGTAGGCTGGTATATAGGGCCAGTAATAGCAGGTAGGGTGGTATATAGGGCCAATAATAGCAGGTAGGGTGGTATATAAGGTCCGTTATGGCAGGTAGGATGGTATATAGGGACAGTTATAGGGTGGTATATAGGGACAGTTATAGGGTGGTATATAGGGCCAATAATAGCAGGTAGGGTGGTATAAATGGCCAGTTTTTGCAGGTAGGGTGGTATAAAGGGCCAGTAATAGCAGGTATTGTGGTATATAGGGCCAGTTATAGGGTGGTATATAGGGCCAATAATAGTAGGTAGGGTGGTATAAAGGGCCAGTTTGGGCAGGTAGGATGGTATATGAGGCCAGTTATGGCAGGTATAACCTCTTCTCTCCTTCCCTCCTTCACTGTCTTCCAGAGCAGGTGGCGTGACATCATAACGCCTGCCGCTCCAGGACGCCAGAGACAGAGCTCATCTTCTCTCCTCTATCATAGAACCCTATATATCACAGAGCTCAGCTTCTCCCCTCTATCATATAACCCTATGTGTCACAGAGCTCAGCTTCTCTCCCTCCATCATATAACCCTATATATCTCAGAACTCATCTTCTCTCCTCTATCATATAACCCTATATATCACAGAGCTCAGCTTCTCTCCTCTATCATATCACCCTATGTATCACAGCGCTCAGCTTCTCTCCTCTATCATATAACCCTATATAACACAGAGCTCAGCTTCTCTCCTTTTATCATATAACTCTATATATCACAGAGCTCAGCTTCTCTCCTCTATCATATAACCCTATATGTCCCAGAGCTCAGCTTCTCTCCTCTATCATATAACCCTATATATCACAGAGCTCAGCTTCTCTCCTCTATCATATAACCCTATACATCACAGAGCTCAGCTTCTCTCCTCTATCATATAACCCTATATATCACAGAGCTCAGCTTCTATCATATAACCCTATATACTATCATATAACCCTATATATCACAGAGCTCAGCTTATCTCCTCTATCATATAACCCTATATATCACAGAGCTCAGCTTCTCTCCTCTATCATATAACCCTATATATAACAGAGCTCAGCTTCTCTCCTCTATCATATAACCCTATATATCACAGAGCTCAGCTTCTCTCCTCTATCATATAACCCTATATATCCCAGAGCTCAGCTTCTCTCCTCTATCATATAACCCTATACATCACAGAGCTCAGCTCCTCTCCTCTATCATATAACCCTATATATCCCAGAGCTAAGCTTCTCTCATATAACCCTCTATATCACAGAGCTCAGCTCCTCTCCTCTATCATATAACCCTATATATCCCAGAGCTCAGCTTCTCTCCTCTATCATATAACCCTATATATCCCAGAGCTCAGCTTCTCTCCTCTATCATATAACCCTATATATCACAGAGCTCATCTTCTCTCCTCTATCATATAACCCTATATATCACAGAGCTCAGCTTCTCTCCTCTATCATATAACCCTATATATAACAGAGCTCAGCTTCTCTCCTCTATCATATAACCCTATATATCACAGAGCTCAGCTTCTCTCTTCTATCATATAACCCTATATATAACAGAGCTCAGCTTCTCTCCTCTATCATATAACCCTCTATATCACAGAGCTCAGCTCCTCTCCTCTATCATATAACCCTATATATCCCAGAGCTCAGCTTCTCTCCTCTATCATATAACCCTATATATCACAGAGCTCAGCTTCTCTCTTCTATCATATAACCCTATATATAACAGAGCTCAGCTTCTCTCCTCTATCATATAACCCTATATATCACAGAGCTCAGCTTCTCTCTTCTATCATATAACCCTATATATAACAGAGCTCATCTTCTCTCCTCTATCATATAACCCTATATATCACAGAGCTCATCTTCTCTCCTCTATCATATAACCCTATATATCACAGAGCTCAGCTTCTCTCCTCTATAATATAATCCTATATATCACAGAGCTCAGCTTCTCTCCTCTATCATATATCGGATTTGGTTTTGGGACGTCTCAAACCCAAATTCTTCTACAAATTTGATTTAACCACTGTGGAACTGAGTATGGATTCCAGCAACACTAGAAAAAACAAGATCTATAATTAAATTTAAAGAGACACTTCCATCAGAAAATAGTATTTTTGTTAAAATCAATATTCCTGGAAAAAATTTTTTTTGGTTTTTTTGTAACATGTTTGGCAGTTTTTTTTTTTTATTTCAGCAGTCCTATACCATAACATATAATATATTGTCTTTCGCAGTTGGTGTTCCTTATCCCTATAAAGTCTCACTACAAATAGTAGGTAGTGGTTGAATGATCACTCTATTGTTCTCTAGGATAGGGATAGAGAAGATTAGACTGGACCAAATAGATATAAATAGCAATATATGAAAGGATAATAGGGTTGTATTTTACTGCACAGGGGAGGGGGTTTCTCCACATTTACCAGATTATTGCTGATAAGAATTATGCCTCTCAGACCAGAGCTGACCAGAAAGAAGAACCATCAAGCAATCCTCTCACTGCTGTGGTATCAGAGCTCACAGAAGGAAAGTCAGAGCGAGTAATGTACATAGGGGAACCAACCACACAATTAAATGGTTTTACATACAGGGATATGTTATCATTATTCAGCGCATTGATATCTGGTAGAAGAAAATGTCTTAGACTAAAACTTTTTTTTAAAGATTTTTATAGTCATAAGGATTTCTTGCACAATCCTGAGGACATGTGTGCTGCGAAACAGCTGTCTATGTCCTGCAGTGCACGATGAGCAAACTTATTGCTCCTGGCAGCTCCGTGCTGTATATTAGTCACTGCTGGATTAAATACCCTGGACACGTCTGGCTAGTGGTGACTGGAAGCCAGCGCCAGTGATTTATTACACAACATTAGAAATATTTTCTAAAGTGGTGTCCTGCAGGTATAAGTTTTTATTCTTGCAATATATACTAGATATGATTGCAAAGAATACTTCAGAATTTGAACAGTATATGACCAAGCTGTAAGTGTAGACATATTCTTTGATGTTTATTCTTTACATACAAAGTGTAAGATAAATAAAATTAAATTTCAAGACAAAAAAGCCATTAAAGGGGTTGTCTCACTACATTGATTCATCTTATCTCAGTCCTGTTTTCTTGCTTTCACTTTGAATTCAGGGGCGTGTTTACTGGCTTCCACTAGGCTGCAGTAGAAGCCAGGTCTGTAGCTATAACAACTAGTGGTGGCAGCCTATCAGGATAGATCAAACAGGTCTGTAGCTATAGCGACCTGATGAGCTGATGCAGACCATACAAGAGGGGATATCTCAGAATAGGTAGGACACTGTTAATGGACATATATTGCAAAGTGACTTGTTTTTGCAAGATCTTTAACATAAAAAGCAATCCTTGTAGTGAGACAACCCCTTTAAGCATAAGGGGCCCCAAGACTAGAATAGAAAGACAGGGAAAGGCAGACAATGTGAGCCCTAGAGCATGGGCCCCCAAAACTGACCCTGCCTACTTGCCGAACCAACCCTAGTCTGTAGGCGAATATTGGTCAACGTTGCCTTCACACAGAACATGACAAGACAAACACAAAGGAATAGTCAGGAAAATAGAGGTCAAACCTGAGATCGCAAAAATGATACAAAAAGGGCAGGAAAAAACTAAGGTCGAGAAACCAAGCAATATAATCCAATATGAAATGCCAGCTCTAGCTACGTGACTATCACAAGCAGTGTTCAAGAGCACGAGGGGTCTAAATATGGGATGAAGAGTCCCGTTCCAGGGCGTGATCCTACATCCAGGCCACACTGAACACAGGCTAGTAGGGAAGGGGGGTGAATGACGAAGGCAACTGTCAATCACCATTCAGTCTAAACTATCTGCAGCCCAGCACCAAGGCTAGCAGAAGTAATCAGATGGGTGTGGTGGAGAACCTGACAATCACTACACAGCAAGTACTGGAATAAGACAGAGTTCAGACTAGTTCAAAGAAAACGTACAATTCAGGCACAGAATCATGGCCATAAAGATTATGAAAGCAACACGTTGCAACGAATAAGAGCGGTATGCTCGAAACGCGTTGCTGTCATCATCCGTGCCAGTAGGATATTAATAATGTTTTAACTATTGGAATAAAGAAAAAATATATTATTCCTATGAAGTTTGCCACTTCTTTGATGCTGGGCTGCAAAAGTTTTTTTTTTTTTTGTGGAGTATAAATAAAAATATACAAACAGCTGTAAGACAATATTCTATGTATAAAACTTCTAAATAATGGTCATACATCTACCAAATACTAACACTGTGCAAGAAGTAAATATTATCACCGTACTGTTAACTGAAAATTACAGAATACCAAGGCAAATATTACCGATGATACAACTGAGACCAATGACCAAATAATACTGCCACATCATGACCACATATCACTACCATAGAGTGAATGAATAATGCCGCCATTCTGGTACTGAATAAAACCCATCACACTGAGACCAATATTACTGCCATACAGTGACCTTATAAAGGTAATACCAACTGTACACAAGCTCTGCACACACAAAAGTGAATACAGTGCAGTTACATTCAGTGACTTACAGGTGGCGTCTTCTGTGATGGGAGTCATTCACTTTCTCTATTCTTCTCCACCTAGCACAGAATGCTATGATAACTTCTTCCAGCCACGACTTATATCTTTAGAGTTTACACACAAACATCTTTGACTACTCACTTCTCCAGCATCTCCCTACTTATTTCCAACAAATATACAAACTCCCCATCCATAGCTCCTCAAGAGGTAATAATGATCCCCTTCTGCCCCACATAGCAATAGTATACACAAACAGTAAAAGTTCGCCCAGACCGCTATTGGGTTTCATTTTGTGAAGTCTTTTGAATCCCCATATAGTAGGGAGTTAAACCCCCAAATTTGGTAGGCAAATAAGTAATCTTTCATTTAGAAAGGTAGGCCTCAGTTAGACAGATTGGCCTTCTCCTTAAATAGTTAGGTTGACCACCCCTAGATAGTTATATCTAGGGGTGCATTAGGTAGGTAGATATATAGAACCCCAATTAGTTAGGTATCTAAGTACTCCATCAGGTAAGGATCTTGGTACTCCCCTTAGGTATACAAGTAAATAGCCCCTTCCCGTTTGGTAGGTATCAAGGACATCCCATTAAGTAAGTAGGTATATAGCCCTCCATAAGGTAGATGGCTAAGTATCTAGGTCCCCAAATTGGGAATGTAGGTCTGAATAAAGACCCCCCATTAGGTTGGCTCATAGGCCCTCCGTTAGGTGGTTAGGTATATAGACCCTCATTATGGATGTAGGTAGGGTATCTAGAACCTCAATTAGGTAGGTAGGTATAAAGTTATCCCATTAGGTACATGGGTAGGTATAAAGGGCTCCCAAATAGGTAGGTATATAGACCCTCCATTATAGGTAGGTATTTAGAGCACCCCCATTAGCTAGGTAGTTCCAAAGTCCGGCATTAGGTATGCAGGTCCACTAGGTATGCATATAGGCCCTCCATTAAGTAGATAAGTAGGTATATAGGTTCCTTATTATCTGAGTAGGTAGTACAGACATTCTTAATAAAGCACTCTTTTTGATAATTGCAAAATAAAAATATAAATCTCACCTCTTCCTGTTCCTCAACCTAGCAGATTCCTCCTCTAGTTTGTGTCCTCCAGCAGTACCACATCTAAAATCTTGTAGGCCTCAGAATGCTTATTCATGTAGGCCAGGCTTGCCGCCCGTGGGAACGTTCAGCAGGCCACAGTGGTCTGTGCTCACATGTGCGGCACATGACTTCTGAGGCCAGGGACTGAGAATCAGAGTCACACAAACAATTTATTTGACGTCACTATTTAGGTCCAGTAGGAGTAACCAAAGCCCTAGTGGGGAGGAACTATGGTGGCAGGAGAGATGACTACCAGTTATTTTCCATTTCAGCCCCTCCTGGTCAGTACAAGAGTTTTCGGAAAACCTCTTCAAAGAAGTTATCACATCTTGACATCCTTTGTGCATATGCCCAAACAGAGAATATGAATGTCATAAAGGAGGTTCCAGAAACAAGACCATTCTCCATAAGCAAGAACAGAGAAGTACGCGAAACTGTAGCTACTGCTTTGGAGCATTGCATATGTGGTCACCACTTCATATGAATGCAAACAAACCTATCAGCAGCTCTGCAGATGCCAAGAGACAGATAAACACTGAATTATATGGATTGTTTCAAAGTACATTCCTGCTACATTTGGTATAGATAAAAATCCACGGCTCTCAGTACAAATTTCTGATTAAAACCTGACCTGAATGGACACCATGTGGTAATACACTTTTTATAGCCACCTCTTCATGCAGCTTGTAATAGATATAACAGTGAGACAGGGTTTAACAAAGTCAATATTAATTCACTCAACTTCTCCTTGTTGTATGGAGTCATAAAACCACTAAGATGTCTGGGACCTTAGTGTACCCTTGCATGGCTCCACATGACACTATAAAGCCTTTGGTACATGACTCTTCTATTAACAGGCACTTTGTCAAATTATTCCAGATCAAGATGTATACAGGCAGTCCCCGGGTTATGAACAGGATAGGGACTATAGGTTTGTTCTTAAGTTGAATTTGTATGTAAGAAGGAACAGGTATATGTATTAAATGTATCTCCAGCACAAAAGTTTTTTTTTTCCCGTTTTGGATAGTGAAGAGAAGGGTTTTTAAATTTGTTTTGCTGTCTGTGCTCCTGTTAAGAAGATTTCACCTTATTTTCACCTCATGTGCTGCTGTGGCATGCTGGAACTTGTCATTCCACAGCTACTATCTGCTGGGGAACATGGAACTACAAGTGCCAGCAGGCCACATAAGTCTCTGTTTGTAACTAGGGGACAGATGTAAGTTGGAATGGTGTAAGTTGGGGACTACCTGTATATATAACAATTAGAAGAAAGTGTTTATAGACATAAAAAATTCCTTATAGATATCTGTGTCTTGAAAGGATTTGCATATAATGACCAGCCGTGGAGCCTACTAATATAATGTAGTGAGTCAGGTAATTCTTTAAATTCACTTCAGTGCTGAGTTTCATGAGTGCGCCTCGTAAATTTCACCGGAGTGTGACAAGCTAGATACCTCCTCACATCAGGCAAATATTTTTACAATACATCTCCCATGATCCCGGAGCTATAGATTTTATTCTCAAAGCTAAGATCCTGAGAATGACTCAGGACACTGAGATGTAGAAAGTAAGTTCTTACTAGTTTAGATTTTATGTTTTTCTATTGAGTAATAAAGTCTTATGTTTCAGATCCAAATCATTTTGGCAGATGTTGACAGTGGTCGTGCACTAATTATAATCGGAGCAAATGTCTTCTAAATGTCTTAACGGGAATCATCAGAAAACAAAGTATTATTGAAACTAGGTTTTTACTCTAAATCTTAATATGGAACAGGATGAGAAGAATCATCTTCCTATCATTAACTCCTTAACGACTGACCGCCGACTTTTGACGTCAGACATTTCAGGTCATTCAAAAGACGTCGCTGCAGACATTTGAGTTTGCAGCGCCCTGTTGCCGCAGCAGCACTGGGAACAGAGCTATACTTCACAGCCCTGTTCCTAGCACAGTCTCTGAAAGCGCCAGGCAGCGGGGGAAACCTCTGCTCCCCGGCGCTTAACCCTTTGATTGCTGCAGTTCGTGACCACAGCATAATCAAAGGGCTTTCCCCTGCTCTGTTGGGTGATCGGGACTCCCGGTGACCCGACAGAGCCCGGGGAATGGCTGCACAGTCAGCCCTGGGGTCCTAGAGTAGCCTCAGGGCTGTCTGTGTAAAAAGCCAGCAATCAGGGCAGATTGTGTGCTGCCCTGACTGCAGTCTGTGTCAAATTGACACAGATTATAATGTATTAGCATATATGTGTATACTAATACATTACTAAGGGTAAAAAAAGTACCGTATATACTCGAGTATAAGCCGAGTTTTTCAGCACAAAAAATGTGCTGAAAAATCCCTCCTCGGCTTATACTCGAGCCACTGTCGGCGCTCGGGCACTGTGATGGCCCGTGCTCCGGCAGGGACACTTCTGCTACATGCGACTGCTCAGGGAGCGCATATAGCAGAATCCCGAGCACAGCCGACAGCGACGGGCACTGCTGTGGCCCGTCGCTGTTGGCGATCTCTTCCCCTATATGCGACTCCTCCGGAGCGCATAGAGGGGAAGATACCACTGCGGGGCAGAGAGCGAGCGCTTCCTGCTCCGCAGTGGACTCCGGGCAGCCGCAGACTCGCAGCCGTCTGGAGTTTCCGGCACAGGAAGTGTGTGTCATCATGCTGTGTGCGCGGCCTGATGACATCACGTGCTCTGTGCCGAGGAGAGCGTGCGGGAGGCCGGACAGCGAGGAGGCGGAGCGGCGAGGAAGTCAGGTAAGTGTTTTTTTGTTTGTTTTTTTACTACCTGCCTATACCAGCCTATACCTGACTATACCTGCCTATACCTGACTATACCTAGCCTATACCTGCCTATACCTAGCCTATACCTGATTTTACCTAGCCTATACCAGCCTATACCAGCCTATACCTGACTAATACCTAGCCTATACCAGCCTATACCTGACTATACCTAGCCTATACCTGACTATACCTAGCCTATACCAGCCTATACCTGACTATACCTAGCCTATACCTGACTATACCTAGCCTATACCTGACTATACCTAGCCTATACCAGCCTATACCTGACTATACCTAGCCTATACCTGACTATACCTAGCCTATACCTGACTATACCTAGCCTATACCTAGCCTATACCTGACTATACCTAGCCTATACCTGACTATACCTAGCCTATACCTGCCTATACCAGACTATACCTGACTATACCTAGCCTATACCTGCCTATACCAGCCTATACCTGACTATACCTAGCCTATACCTGACTATACCTAGCCTATACCTGCCTATACCAGCCTATACCTGACTATACCTAGCCTATACCAGCCTATACCTGACTATACCTAGCCTATACCTGACTATACCTAGCCTATACCAGCCTATACCTGACTATACCTAGCCTATACCTGCCTATA
Source organism: Phyllomedusa bahiana (assembly GCA_025379985.1). NCBI lineage: Eukaryota > Metazoa > Chordata > Amphibia > Anura > Hylidae > Phyllomedusa > Phyllomedusa bahiana. The sequence goes on along the minus strand of JAODAL010005133.1, from coordinate 71,808 downwards.
CCAGCCTATACCTGACTATACCTAGCCTATACCTGCCTATTACCTGCCTATACCTAGCCTATACCTGACTATACCTAGCCTATACCTGCCTATTACCTGCCTATACCTAGCCTATACTAGCCTATACCCAGCCTATACTAGCCTATACCTGCCTATACCAGCCTATACCCAGCCTATACCCTACCTATTCCCAGCCTATACCTAGCCTATACCCAGCCTATACCTGCCTATACCGTACCTATTAGAACATATACCTGCCTATAACCTGCCTATTACCTAGCCTATACCTGCCTATACCAGCCTATACCTGACTATACCTAGCCTATACCTGCCTATACCTAGCCTATACTAGCCTATACCCGCCTATACCAGCCTATAACCAGCCTATACCCTACCTATACCCAGCCTATACCTAGCCTATACCAAGCCTATACCTGCTTATACCCTACCTATTAGAACATATACCTGCTTATAACCTGCCTATTACCTGCCTATAAGGACATATAACTGCCTATGGGGGACATAAACCTGCCTATAACTGCCTATGGGGGACATATACCTGCCTATAACTGCCTATGGGGAACATAAACCTGCCTATAACTGCCTGTGGGGGACATTAAACTGCCTATACCTGCCTATGGGGGACATATATCTGCCTATGGGGGACATTAAACTGCCTATGTAATTTTATTGGTATTCATTTTTATTTTTGATATTTACCAGTAGCCGCTGCATTTTCCACCCTAGGCTTATTCTCGAGTCAATAAGCGTTCCCGTTTTTTTGTGGCAAAAGTAGGTGCCTCGGTATATACTCGGGTCGGCTTATACTCGAGTATATACGGTAAAACAGTTATCCCTTCATGGCATTTAAAAAAAAAGTATAAAACATAAAGCCCCGGTTCACACGGCTTATTCAAGCCGGAATTGCGACCCGGTTTGCGCTCGCAATTCCGGCTTGAATAAGGGGCGGGGGCGGGGACGGGGCGGATTCGCCGAGCGGGTAGGAGCGACGTAATCCACTGTTCTCTATGAGAACGGTGGATTACCGTAATGACAGGGACGGATTGGCGCCGTATTGAAGCGCAAATCCGGCGCGCAGTACGGCGCCAATCCGCGCCGAAATAAGCCGTGTGAACGGCCACTAAAAGTGTAGAAAAAATAAATAAATAAAAAAATAATTGTACATACATTACACACAAAAAACCTACACATATTAGTTATCTACACGACCATAATTACCTGTAGAATTAATCTAACAAGTTATTAAATGTGAAATGTGAATTGTGTAAAAAAAAATTTAAAACAACAAAAAAACTGTTCCCCCAAAAAGTACAACTTGTCCCAAGTTAAATGAGGCCTCCTACAAATGCATCATTAAAAAAAATAAAAAGTTACAACTGTTGAAACGCAAAGAGGCAAAAACTAAAAAAAATGTGCTGCTCATTAAGGATTTTTCAGGCATTCGGCTTAAGGGGGTTAAAGGATGCACAAAATAATAGGACTAGTTTTAAACAAAGTGTTGTTCTATCTTCTGGCGGATTCCAGTACACTTCAATATACTGAGCTGGCCAAAATCTGAAAACCGACCATGATTTTTTGCACAAACCTGTGCCAAAAACCACGGGATAGCGAAGTTAAAATTCTGACGGATTTTCAAAGGCATTTTAACTTATGCCCTGTAGACATAGTCAAATTTCTGGTGGCTCTGAAACAGCATGGCGAGACAACTCCTTTAACTGGAGGCGACTGCATCAGCAATAAAAATAAAGGATTTATGATCAATGTATTAAAATTTAAAAAAAGAATTTTTTAAGGCTATGTTCACATGGCTTAAACTGGGGCGCCTTTCGCCACCTATTTTTTGGCGGAATGCACGCTATAAGTGGCGAAAAGCGCCCAATAAGTACGGTAATCCACAGTTCTCATAGAGAACTATGGATTACTCCTCCTCTCCCCCGGCGTACAATACGACGTGCTGGGAGATAAGTGACACGTCATTTATTCACGGCGCTTACGCGCCGTGAGTAATGGCGGTCTATAGGGCTGGCATGAGCTGCCGAACACCCGCCGTAATTGCGCAATTAAGTCGTGTGAACTTAGCCTAAAGCTGGAGAGGTTTATACAGGTTATTGTGACCAAATTATTATAATCATTTTACAGTGTACTGTAAATACTGCCTCCAAAAAACTGCCTCCAAAAAACTGCCTACAATATGTTTTGAATAAGTCGTCCATTAAAAAACCATCAGATTGGCAGCCCTGCAGACTAATCTAAATCCATACTTTACCAATGTTACATTTAATAACTAGACCATGATTTTTAACTATGAAGAAGGATATTAACTAGTCATAAGGAGACTACTGTTATGATAAAGTGTATAGATGAGAAGTGCAAGTTGTGGGTGTATTATGCATGATAGGTGGAGAAGTAGTGGGGGAGTAGTAGTGTAGTGCACTGCCACTTAATAAACACAGACAACAGCTTTTAAGGGAGACTTCAGGCTTTTATTCATGGCTCTTGAACTTGTTTTTATCAATCAGCAACATCTCTGGACAGGGAACATCACATTATCACTGCGTACTGCAGACACAGCTACTTCATAAGTGACTCTTTCTGACAACCTCTCTTATCCAACTCAGCCAAGCTGTGTAAGGGTGCTGCACCTGGCACTTACCCCATCCCAGTTCAGCCATGAAAGATGCTGGTGCCTGGTGACTCAGGACACTCTCAGTCCTCTCTAAAGATCCCTTGGTCCTTCAGCAGTCCCCCAAACTGCCTACCTTTATTTCTGTTGTCTGGCCCACTTAGCCTTCCTCTCTCTATTTGTTACTGTTGTCTTTCTCCTCCTATCAGTGTCCTCTGCTTCCTGGTGCTTCTTTGCTGTTCCTCCTTTTACTGCCTTTGGGTATCTCTGTGAGTGAGGCTTTGCAGTCTGCCTTGGCCTGCCTTGTCTATCACCAGCTGATAGCTAGGGTTCCCCTTTTTCTTATGCTGCATAGAACTTCCAACTATGAACACAACTCAGAATATAACACAGAACTGAGTGCAGAGCTGATAGGCTTACTATTTAACCGTGTAACTATGTCTCCTCCCCTGTCAGCTCTCTGATTGGCTGCTTGCCAAGCAGCACTGTCTTCACACTCTTAACTCAGTTAACCCTTACTGACATCTTAATGGCTAAGCACTATTCCTCCCTTAACAATTTATGAAACCCACATACCTAGTTAACTTGTGCCTTATATATATATTTCTACACTGTAATATACGCTGCCTCTTACCTTCTTACAAAAATCCCACACAAACAAATACACATACATAGTTGCATACCCTTACAAAGGCTCAATATAAAGGGTATCTTATAAAGAATATATCACAATTCTCATTATATGAGAGAGTCACTGAGAAAGGGAGGCTCCCACATTGGAGTAGTCAACCTGTCCATGTATTACATGCTCAGGTACTTATTTGCAATAATGACATGTAATACTACTTTTACCACATAGTGGCCTCTGCAGAAAAAATGCATGGCCTGGATGAAAGTTCCTAATCAGCAGAATCTTCCCGATCAGCTGATTTTCGATCAGAGAATAGCTTCTCTTCATAACGCAACCCATTCAGATAGAAGGATGCCACAAAGAACACATTGCATACAGTACAATGCAAATTGACAATTTTTAGAAAAAAAAAGTCATAGGAGTGTAAAAATCTCTCCTTGGGGAGAGCCACCAATAAATTGGTCGGCGTGAGTATTTATGCGCCTTTCAGACCTCCCTGAATGTTTTGCATAAAGCAAAGGCTTATGGGAAAAGAGCTGATGAGCTCCACAGCGCACTCCATGGGATGTAGTTATCTCCAATTCACATGTAACTCACAGGAGCCTTGCAACGTGAAAGGGATTGAGCCAAACCAATTAAGTTGATCTACAGACAGCTGTTTCTGGGGTGTTTGCCCCTCTTCATTGCAGAGTAGAACTTACTGGTTGGCTGAGTGAGAAAAAAAAAAGTCTTGAAAGTTATCTATAAGGTTTACAGAAGCCTATTCTGAAGTGATGGCCAGATACATTCTGGGGGATTACACAGAGGTGTTGAGCACAGGCATAAACTGTCAGTGAGTTATGAGCATGCATTTAGTCTATTGCCCCCAGGATGTCTATGAAATGAAACATCTCTGTTTAAAACAGGCTTCCTTCTGAAATAAAATCAAAGAGAAGTGCTTTGGAACTGTTTGGTTGTAATAGTATAAAATCTGGAAGCAATCACCATAGTAGCACCACTAACATCATTAGGAGTTGCAAACATTAAATTGTCGCAATTGACTTAAATTCTGTTTACATTGCTATTTGTGTTACAAACGATTTGTGGAAAAGTACATGATACGCGGCGTTCACATGACAGATCAAAACACAGAACAGATATTTTCTCCAAGATAATGTCAGTAAATGATTCCGCGGCTCTCCGGGATAACAGACATGGAGCGATTTGTCTGAACTCATAAATAACACAAATTCCTCCTCGCTAACAATGTATGGCTACAGTATAAATCCAGTTGCCGTCACGAGCGTGTTGTTCTAGAAAAGAGCAGGAATTCTATGGATTTCAGAGAGATCAGAGCGTGGAACAAAAGAAAATTACATGTATATATCAAAGCAATTAGACAAATGAGGGTAAACTTGTGGCCGCTTTGTGAGGATCAGAACTACATAGAGTTGTGGATTGGAGAAAGTAGATAAATACCTTTAGAATAGAGCTTGACCCTGTAAGGGCAAAGCCAAATGTGCCTTAAAGGGGATGTCACCCTAAAGACTTGTAACCTTGGCAGGATTTTCGGTCGGATTTACAGAGGGTTTTCGGATTCGAAAGCCGCCTATAAACCGACTTTCAACCATCCTGATAGACTTTAATAGAAAATCCTTGCAGTAGTCCACACTGAACGGAATTTCTGCCGGACATTTTTGACACCACCGGCGTTAAGAAAATTTAAAATCTTAATTAAATGAATTCATTCCTTCCAACCCCAGTATTTCCGGGGATGTCGAAAGATGAACATATCACTGGTTGAGGGGGACAGGCGGCAATCCGCTAAAACCGTGGAAAAATCGTCCTTTGGGGAGATTACGTGTCTAATCAAAACACGTGGGGTTCAAAAAAACACCACCGGTGTATTGCACTTGTGCGTACTTATTACTATATCGCATCCCAAAAAAAAGCCATGCTCACAACCATAACCCTAAGGATGCGCTCACATGGTAAAGACAAAATACCCATCGGATTTTCCAACCATTATTTTTTTTTTGGACACGAGAGGGGCGGCTTTTGTCCGGAGTTTGTGGATTCAAGCCGTCCCACTTCACAACCACATGTTCATGTTCTGCCCAAAAAACGGACGGAAGAATGAACATGTTCTAAGTTTTCATAATGCTGGAAGTGTCAAAAACCGTCTGTCAGAAAATACGGGACTACTGCACGGATTTTCGATTTAAATCAATGTAAAAGGTTGAGAGTCGGTTTTCAAATCCGAAAACTGTCTGTAAATCCGACTGAAAACCCTGCCGTGGGGACAGGCCCCAACTGATTATATTCTAAAGGACTCATGGAAAATTAGCTACAACTCTTTTAGTGGCAACTATTGGATGTAACGTTTCTCCATTCACATCCGAGTCCTAGTTTTTTCCCCATGAGCCCTTTAGAATATATTTACATTTCAGGATCACTACAACCAATACAGCCAATAGGTGGCACCACTACTAGAGTCCGAGTTCCTTTCCCATGAGCCTTTTGAAAATATTTAAATTTTAGTGGAGTGACTAATGGAGTATAAGTTTCCACACACCTACATGGTACCTCAAGTATAGAAAATGATTACAGGATCCAGATTGCACACAGGAATTGCTTGTAGTCTTATGACATAGGAGCACATTAGTCTGCATAGAAGCTGTATACACTGAACACTAGTGTATTTTATTTACATACCCTTGAGCTACTAACATCAAAGGGGTGTTTCAAAGGTAATAACTGCTCTTTGGTCCCTTTGGGGGTGATAAGAAAATAATAAAAAATACTTTGTCAGCCTTCTTGTTACAGTGTGGTGGCCATCCCACTAGCTGCAGGGTCACATAAAGACTGAATGCTGATGTCATCCGCCAGGATCACCAGGACGGCTGCGGTGTTGGAACAAGCAAGTTTACAAAGCACATATATTTTCTTTTCTATATTTAATCATTGATAGACTGACAAGCTGTAATGACTTTGGAATACCCCTTTAATTACTTACGTCTCACATGACTTAAAACATCTGAGGGTTGTGCAAGCAAGGGTCTGTTCACACAGCGTATTGGATCAATTTTGGATCTGGAAAACGCATCCAAAAGTTCTGCATCAATTGCACACGCAGGTGTGTGCTCTGCTGCAGCAGAAACGCATCCTATAGTTTTAAATAGGGCGTCTGCTGTTTCTTTCGGATCAAAAATTGACATGACAATTCTTTGAACAGGTCTGAAAGACTCATCAGAAAGGCGCATGTAAACACACACATTGGTGATCACTCATCTGAACGCCGATGCATGTTTTACATTGAAAGCAATGTAAACACACTGTACATAGTTATGTACGTGTCTGGGTCCATTTAGGGTCTGAAACACGGATCCAAACACGCATCTAAAATCGTATCCAACATGCCGTGTGAACATACCCTAACTCTGAAAGGATGTTCCAGAATATCCTTGCAGAGTCTGCAGTTGCAGGAGTGAAGAGTTCCTGTCAGCAGCAGCCGAACTCTCTGAAGAGTAGGATTGGATGGTTTATTGCTAACTGTGTCTACCCAATAGGTGTCTTCATGGCACTCCATAGGGGATGTTCACACAGTGTCTCTTAGATGCGTGTTTGGATCCATGTTTTGGACTCTTAGCTAACCCAAACACGCATCTAACAATGTGCAGTGTGAGTTACATTGATTTCAATGTAAAACACACATCAGCTTTCAGATGATACATGTTTTATATGCGTCTTTCTGATTCGTCTTTCGGATCCGTTCAAAGAATTGTCATGTCAATTCTTGATCCATTTGACGCATTCTTGATAAACTATACGGTGCGTTCTGCTGCAACAAAAATGCATCCAAACATGCAGCACACTTCGGGAGCGTGTTGGGTGAGTTTTACGCAACTCTTTTGAATACATATCTAAAAAAGATGTGTGAAAATACCCATAAAGACAGTGTATACAGCTTGACAGTAAGCCTCTCCAGTGTACATACCATCACCTTTGTGTGGTAAATGCAGAAACTGCTGCAGTTCTCCAGGCAAGCTCTGCAGTGACTGTTGGGGCTGTATTCCCCCTCTAACTTGGATTTATAAATTACAAGGGAAATCAGCAATAAAAAAAATTGGCTATGTAAAAATTGCCCACAGAAGTCTCTTTCTGACCTTGTCAGAGGCAAAATATGTAAAATATATGATATAAAAAAATAGAGAGAAAACTAAAAACTAAAAAAACAAGCACTGACCCTATCCACTGCATGTAAATTATATATGAATAATAGTGTATATTTATATCTGTTTTATAACATCAGGGAAATTGAGTAATCAAGAAGAAAAGTTTGATTTTCAAGTTTTTTTTTATTACAAAAGTACCACTAAATTAAATTTATTAATTGTGTTGATTGCCTTTTACGCACATTTTATCTATCTATCTATCTATCTATCTATCTATCTATCTCTCTGTCTGTCTGTCTGTCTATCTATCTATCTATATATCTATCTATCTATCTTAGGAAGGGAAGATCTCTCCTTAAGGAGAGAACCGAACGAACGGCTTGTAGAGTGTTTGTTTTGCCTTTTCACCCTCTACTTAGAATCAGAATATCACAAGGCAGTATGGGAAAGGGGCTGAGAAGCCCACAGTGCCCTCTGTTGGATGTAACAAATCCTCAATTTGCTTTTGACCCACCGAGTCTTGAGAAAGCAAGACTCGGTGGGTCAAAAGCAAATTGAGGATTTGTTACATCCAACAGAGGGCGCTGTGGGCTTCTCAGCCCCTTTCCCATAATGCCTTGTCTATCTTAGAGATATCTATATAGATAGATATAGATATATATAGATATCTCTCTCTTTATATATACTAGATAGATAGATAGATAGATAGATAGATAGATAGATAGATAAATAGATAGATAGATAGTGTCTGTAACAGATGGAAAGCATTATTGAAAAAACTCTATTTAGTGGCACTTTTTGCCATAAAAAAATTAAAACTTGAAAAACGAACAGTTCTTTTCTATTTCTCCATTTCCTTGATATTATAAAAAAAATTGTAATAAAAAAATTGTACAAAAATGTAGCTTCTCAGCCTCATGGCTAAGATCAAGTGTAGTATCTGTTCTTATCAGACCTTGACTGACTGAGACACGATCCCGGAGGAATAAATCCCGGTTCCAGCGATCACCGAGGACGACTTCCAGGAGACCCCACAGAGGAAACGACGGCAGCATCCCGAAGGACTACAGGACCCCTGCATCGTGGAGGAGGAGGAACCCCGTCTTCTTCAGGACACCCCCTCGCTTGTTTGTGGATTTCCCCGGCTTCCAGGAGACCCCCTTTGCTTCGAGGACCCCCTGTTTCCAGGGGACCCCCTTGCTTTGAGGATCCCCCGGCTTTCCACAGGAACCCCTTTACTTTGTTCGAGGCCCCCCTTGAAGATCCGGGTTTGTTTTTCTGCACCCCGATGCCGACGCCGAGGAACCCCTGCCCTTTTCGCTGAGGAGCTTTCGACGCCCCTTGTTTTTCTGCTGCAGAGAAGCTCCCCCCGGGAGAATCTGTGCACCCTCCGACCACGAGTGAGGACCCTGCCCCCCCGGCAGTAGCCCCCACAGAAGAATCCTTTGTTGCTTTGTTGTCTTTGTCTGAGGATCCATGGCTCCTCACAAGGCCACAAAGAAATCGTCGGAGCCCAGACGGGCCGGAGCCGAGGACCATGCGGCGGCACCTCCCCCGGACCATGCGGCCCAGGACAAAGGACCCAGCCCTTCCTCCGATGGTGAGTTACCGTGCAGCTCGGCTACAACCCAGGTCCCTACATCTTGCCCCCCTGAAACCTCCCAGTCGAAAAGCAACCGAACCCCCAGCCACGGAGCTCCTAAATTGGAACCGTGGATGAGGCAGATGGTGGCCTTGAAACTCAAGGAGGTGGATGGGAGGACGCCTAACATGTCTCCGGACGTGTTTTGCAAAAAGATGATTGTGGACCAGGGCTTCAGCCGGGCTGAAACCCTTAGCATTCAGGCTTTTGTTACAGGTCTCTTCTACGTAACTTTTGCTTCCATTAGCTCTTGCAGAAGGTACTGGGAGGCCGTTAAGACTGCTGTACCCGCTTCGCCTTTCTCCCGTTTCGTGGGTAGTTGCCCCATGCAGAAGGAGGAAAACGGATAACTGTGTCCTTGCGTAACCCACATATAACGGGTAAAGATACCTCAACCTTCCTGTCGCGGTACTGTTATGTCGTGAGGGAACCTACCCAGATCCTCAACGGTATGGGCTTCTGGACGGGGAGATGGTCTGTGCTGGTGCGGCTACGCAAGGACAGAGACTCGGAGGACGGTGTCGTGCACCTGCCCCAGCAGTTCTACCTGGGTTCTTCTTCTGGAATTATATTCTATCCCGACAGACCGCAGACCTGTAGGAGGTGCGGTTTGGGCGGGCATAGAGCTAAGGACTGCAAGGAGACTCCCTGCCAGAACTGCCGGGTAACGGGTCATGAGACCAAGAATTGTCCCACCGCGATATCCTGTAACCTCTACGGGCTAGCCTCCCATCGTTACAGGGATTGCCCGAAAAGGGAAAGGTCTTGGGCCAAGGTAGTGGCACAGGCCCCGGCTAGACCGGGTCCGGCGCCGGCCCCCGCCACAGCCCCCGCCAAGGTTGCGCCGGCTCCTGCCCAGCCCAAGAACCCAGGTAAGGAGGTGAAGATCCTGGCAAAGGTACTGGCGAATAGGTTAAAATCTGTCATCGGACGGGTCATAAACCCGGACCAGACCTGCGGCGTTCCTGGTCGCAGGATCGCGGATAGTCTAGCTCTGGTGAGGGACACGGTCCACTACATCCAAAGCCACTGCACATCCGCGGCCCTGGTCAGTCTGGATCAGGAGAAGGCTTTCCCACATCTTCATGGGTAAGGCTTTGCGCAAGCTTGGTTTCAGCGATATGTTCTGCTCTGTCATTAACCTGATGTATTCTGACATTTTCAGCTCGGTGCTGGTGAACGGCTGGAAGACTGACCCCTTCCCCATCTTGTCCGGGGTCAGACAAGTCTGTCCTCTTTCACCTCTCCTTTTTGTGTGTTGTATAGAGCTCTTCGCTGAGGCTATCCGCCAGAATGGAGAGATCAGAGGGATCACTGCATCGGGACCTGGACGCTACGAAGTCAAGTGCTCGCTCTACATGGACGACGTGACGGTCTTCTGCGCCGACCAGCGATCGGTGACGGCACTCGTCCAGACCTGCGAGGAGTTCGGCAAGGCTTCAGGAGCAAAGGTCAACTGCGGGAAGTAGGAGGCCATGATCTTCGGAAATTGGCAGCTGTCTTCCTCTGCCCCTTTCCCCTTTTCCGTGCAACTGGATTTCATAAGATCCTCGGAGTCTGGTTCGGTAAGGAAGGAGCGGCCCTAAAGTCTTGGGAGGAGCGCTTGTTAAAGGTCAAGCAACGGTTCGGTCTTTGGAGTTTCAGGAGGCTCACCCTGGAGGGTAAAGCATTGGTTCTGCGTAACGAGATCCTGACGGTTTTTCTCTACACCGCGCAGGCCTGGCCCCCCCTGAAGGATCCCCTGAAGGGTGGGAAAGGCATCCCGGATATCCCCACCTTGCAGAGGCTTTCTTTTGTTTGCGATTGCATCCGCCGCACCATCGTTCAGAAGAGTGGGTCTGCGGGCAGATCCGTTTCCCGCTTTTTCCTCCTGCCCCTTTGGCGTGCCCTGGGCTGGATCAGTGGGATAGCTCCTTCCCTTACAACTGGGAGACGCCTTGGTTCTATTTGGACGTCCCCCGGTTCGTGAGGGAGCACCATCTGGAGGGGTTGAAGCCCGATTTGTGGAAATCCAAGGTAATCTACAAGCTCATCAGAGCCAAAGACACGCTGGAGACGATCCCCGGGTTTCCGGGCGACACTGCTCTAGTGGTTTGGAAATTGGTTTCTTCTAGCAGGATCACCAACGAACACAAGGACATGTCGTTGATGGCCATCCAGGGGGGACGGCCCCTCAGGTCCTTCATGCATGCCCGTAACCTGAGTAAAACGTGATATTGCCCGTGGTGTCCTTTTGTGGAGGAGACCGCACTCCATCTTTTCTAGGAATGCCCCTTTGCTCAGCGTTTGTTGGATTCCCTTACTCCGTACCCAGGAAACATATAAAGCACACGTCCGTGCTTTATGGGCTCTTTCCTAGGGTACACACAGTTGCGGCCATCCAAGAGGCCTGCCGCCTTATGAACTGTGTTAAGGAAGCGCTATGGATCTCCAGGAACCGCCTAACTTTACACAGAAATAGAGAGAGAGAGAAAGGATGTCAGTGGGAGATTGTCGGCGGCTGATCCACAGCCAGCTCAGAGACTATTACAGCCGGGATGATCTGGAGGGAGACGACGATCTTTAATGCTTATTTGCTGGATTGCTTATTTGCTTCATATTTGTCCTTTCCCATAACCCCCTTCCCTCTTGTGTCTACTGTGCATATCATTTTAATAAAGCTTCGGGCTTATGTGTATCCCTCCTTCCCTCCCGCATACCCGGCTCCCACTTCCCCACTAACTTTTCTTTACACAGGTCTACAGCTAGTTTCAGTAGTTAAACGTTTACAGTAGAAATATGTTCATAGATAATAACGTACAATTGCATGCTGGTACTTATATAGATATAGATTAGCATGGGATTTACATAAGTCCCTAGTGGTAGGAATATTGAATTGAATGTATGTATGCTTTATTGTGTGAATGTAATTTATTCCCGAGCTGGGTCTCGTGGCTAGGTGTGTGTATGTATTAGAAGATTTGGTTGTCAATAAACTTTTATTCATTCAAAAATGGAGTCAAATAAGGCAAAAAAGTGTGTCTGTTCATGAATAGGAAAGAATGACCTGGTCTTGAATTACTAAAATAAATATTCAGATTTTTTCATTTTTGAGTCTTCCTGCCACATTGTGTGGGATGTTTCTAATTGTAAACCTGTAGGTATTGAATTTGCAGCAACTAATTAAAAACTATTTGGCCTCTTATGTTATTTTTGTGATCAAAATGAAACGTGAATGGTTGGAACATGGCCGGTGTTGTGCCCCAGGCATGGACTTCTTCATCTGATGAAACTGTCAACACCTCCTTGGACCTTGTCCGTTGACCCTGTCCTCCTGATGAATTGTTTAGCTCCTATCTGGAATGGACTTATTGGATTGATACATCTGTTCACCCCTCTCTTGACCTATTCATTTACTTCTCAAATCCTTGTTTACTTAATATCTGCAAAACTAATCTACTGGCAACCCTAACTTCCCCTCTAAGGCTTACCTGTTTACTGCTCCTAATTATATGAATTATGTGACTACTTCATGATCTTTTGCACTGCTACAAAGAATGATCTATTTTACTGCTGCCTGAAACTGAAGGTATTGCCCCTATTCTCTATAATCTATTATACTCTTACTATCATTATCTTTAGCGTGGAAATCCATCAGGACAATAAATGCACCCTAGGCTAGAACTACACAGCACCTATTGGATGGATGCTGGTCATGTCAAAATTGTTGCATTGTTGTAAATCTTAATTGTTTCAAATATGTAGCTTTAGTATTTCTACTTTTTCTTACAGTGTTATTATTTTGTAACTATACTGCTTGGACTACATTTTATGACAGTGAATTGAATAGGAGACCCCATCTCTGTATGGGGTCAAATTGGTTTATTGTTATTAACCCCATGGTGTGCAAAGTGACTCCTATAATTTTTTAGTGGTATTGCCAGGCACTTAGGGCCACATGTTTGAAATGGTTCTGGTCTAAAACACTTTTTTCCCCATAGAAACTTATGGGAAAAAAGTGAGTTTTAGACCAAAACCTTTTCATACATGTGGCCCTTAGTGGTGACCACTCCATTGGAAAAAACTTGCAAAACAGATGGGAATTAGAAAAGAAGGATCTGAGTGACTACATAACAATACTACATAAATTGCCAAAGGCAATCTTGAACTCAGATCACTCTCTATGATTAATTAAATACTTAACTTTTATTACTATAACTATAATCAACAGATTAAAGTGCTATTAAAATTGCATCACCAGATCCTCACCAAGATTAAATGCTAAAGCCAATGTCTAAAGATCCAGCAATGATATCTATCTCATCTCTATCAATATGTTTCTACATATCTCAGGCTCATAGAAGTTCGAGGTTAATGATCTCCCTTACTAAAATCACAGAGCAACCTCCTTGTGACTAGATCCTAGGTATAGAAATGGTAATTCAAGTCTCTCAATCTATCTCCAATTCCTAGAAATCAGGGCATACATTAACTCCCTCAATATATTATCACTAATGACTGTCAGTAACTGGGGCTTCAGAAGGGAAATACAAAAGTGAACTCCCTCTCTGAGACATGTCTAGTTGTTTAGAGTAAGTCACAACTACTGCCTACAAGAACCAAATGCTGTATACATCTGCAATGGCTAGGGCAGCAGTCTTCTGAAGCAGGCTGCTATTAGGGCTTGTTAACATGGTGTTTTTGGATCCAATTTTGAATCCGTGTTGGATATTTCACCAGAGAACTGGCCTCATCAGGGGCTAGAGGTGTGACTTCTAAGGGATGACTTCTAAGGCTATGTTCACACGGCTTAACTGCGGGACGTAATTACGTCCCGCAATTACGCCGTGTGACCGGGAGCGGGAGAGGGAGCGGGGGGCCGGCACTTCGCCGGCCCATAGAAATTCATTACCAGCGGCATATACGCGCCGCTGGTAATTCACATGTCACTATGGAGACATAATCCATAGTTCTCTATGAGAACTGTGGATTACCGTAATGAATGGGCCGCTTTCAACCCGTAATTTGCGCACTTCGGCGTGTAATTACGAACCGAAATACGACCCATTTTAAGCCGTGTGAACATGGCCTAAGGGTATGTTCACACAGCGTGTCGGATCCATTTTGGTGCATCTAAAAGCACTGTGTAAATCGCATCCAACATGCAGGTGCGTGTTTGGAAGATTTTGGATGCAGCAGGCTCGCACCCTATAGTTTATAATAGGGCTTCTGCGGCATCTTTCGGAATCAATAATTGACATGTCAATTCTTTGAACGGATCTGAAAGATGCATCTGAAAGACGTAAGTAAACACACATTGGCAATCACTCGTCTGAACTCCGATGCATGTTTTACACTGAAAGTAATGTAAATCATACTGCACATTGTTAGCTGCTGGTTTGGGTCAGTTTAGGGTCTGTAACGCAGATCCAAATACTCATCTAAAAACGGATCAAAAATTGGATCCAACACGCCGTGTGAACATCCCCTAACATATCACTGCAAAAATAATTTTCTCCTTAAAATATACCTTTTATTAATTACATTAAAATATATATCTACATATAAACCCCTATATTATCGTGCTCAAATTAATAAGTAGGGAGGATGTTGGTTGTAACAGTAGGGGTGAGTATAATATTCCTCAACCCTCTGAGGATCTCGTCCGTCAGCGGAATTTTTCGCCCTGATGAAGGGCGGTTCCACTTTAACCGACCGCTCCACTACTTGATAATTTAGCCGCTTCCTTCCTCATCTAAGGTGCCGCAACCTGACCGCAGGTTTGTCCCAGGTAGCAGCGCATCATGCTGCGGAAACCGGATAAGTATTAATTATATATCTATTAGATCAGTAGATTCGATTTAAGGTGGAATATATCTTGTATTGGTTATACAACCTAAGTGGAATACTTTATACATTAACATCTGACTCTCTCAGTTCATATATCTAAACCCCTGATGAACCCCAGAGTAGGGTGGGAAACGCGTCGGGACTACTCAGAATTAAGACCAAATAACGTACTACCTAGAATTGAGATTGTTTATAATTGAGGATCGTTGTAAGGGTGCTTTCACACGGCGCAGTTTTGGTGCATTTTTGATGCGCTTTTTTGGATGCGTTTTTTGTGCAACAATGTATAGCATTAATTGTTGTGCCTTCCTGCACAAAAACGCATCCAAAAAAACACATAAAAAATGAACTAAAACTGCACCATGTGAGAGCACCCTAAGAAAGATTTTAGTATGTAAATATAGGGAGGATAAATTATTAAGTAGTATATCGGTTGGTTAAAGTGGAACCGCACTTCATCAGTTCGAATATTCCGCTGATGGACGAGGTCCTCAAAGGGTTGAGGAATATTATACTCACCCCTAATATTACAACCAACATCCTCCCTACTTATTAATTTGAGCACAATAATATAGCGGTTTATGTGTAGGTATATATTTTAATGTAATTAATAAAAGGTATATTTTAAGGTGAAAATTCTTTTTGCAGTGATATGTTGGTTAATTTCTCCTCAAAACCATTGGTTAGTTTGGTAACATCCCCTAACAATCACACTCTATTGCAATGCTGAACGTAGACAAATTTTTTAGTCGAGCTTGACAGTTACAGATAACGTATAAGCAAGTCTACTGTATATACTTATAGATTGAAAACTCCCTGTAGCAGAAAACCCTCCTGCATTACCTTAATCAGCACTGAATTATGAACAAATTCTAATAAAAAATAATCAAAATGATGATAAATTCCAGAGAATTTCAAGTGGTAAATTACTGTACATAAAAACGACGTGCCTGCTCTCTATCTGCAGGAGGCAGAGGAGGTTTAAAAAGAAGAACTTCTACTTGCTTTCACTGCGCCGCCGCCATTCCTTTCCACCACATATTTGTTTTCTGCATTATTATTTCTCCATCAGTGTCTGCAATCCCTTCCTGACATGTGGACTTTACACCTGTCAGCTCCCTATTAAATTCCCTTCCTCTGCGCTCAGCGTGTTACTCCTGAACTTATGCACAGCTTGTGAATCCTGCTATCATTCCAGGATCACAGGAGCAGAAAGCCATCTCTCTGCTGGAGCACTATGGACGAGTTACATGAGATTTCACAACACCTGTGAACGAGGCATGTGTGCAATTAATTGAAAAACAGAGTCATGCACTTTTACTATCCCATGCACCTGCTGTGTTTGGCGGGATGAGATTATGCATTCAGATCCCATGGTGTGAATACAGTATAAATCTATAGGGCTGGACTTACAATACACATATAACTATTGTTGTACTCCGGACAAGTCTGATCCACATTTTGCTACCGAAAAAAATATTTTACCAATCACCAGGCTTTTTCCAGGCAGGAAAAAAGAAGTGTGGCATTCATTGATTGGATATACTTCACTTTTCGTGCCTAGAAAGAGGCTTGTGGTTGGTCACACAATTTTTCAGAATCACCACAATAAAATTCTGATTGGACTGAACAGGACCTACGGGAATGTGAAGTATAGTAGTACATATAACCAAAAAATACAGTGTTTAATTACACAGTCAAGTCACATTATTATGACCACTTTCTACTTTTGATGTCAGCAGTGCAGGATTATGCAGGAAGTCATGTGTGGTGAGCTGACTTGGTAGGTATATAAGGTGTGATAGGCTGTCTGCACACATATCTCTCCTTACTGTCATGGGTAAAAGAGGGTGATTTATCAGAGTTTCAAATAGGGATGATTATGAGGTTTTAGGCCAAAGGTGGAGGTATTTCTGACAATGTGCAGTTTGTGAACTGTTGGTGACTGCAGTGGTGAGAGTGTATTGTGAGTGCACAAATGACACCATTGGGAATCAGGGATATTGAAATTGTGGAGCACCATGTGCCATTGATGTGAGAGGTGAACAATTCCTCCAAAGGTGCGCAAGGGTGAACCAGGAGGCTACCAGACTTGTCTAAAACAACAGTTCAGTGAACCCTGCTGTATTTGGGGCTCAGGGGCAGACAAATGTCGCTGCATTTCTGCTAATCATGTTGCATTGTCAAAAAAGTCTTTCATTTTCCTGACAGTATCAGAATCAGATCTCCACTGATGGATGGATGTTATCATGTCAATCAAGAAATATCAGAGAACAAACACTCTGCAACTATTGCTGGAAGAACACAGTATTTTGGTCTGAGGAACGTTTTCATGGCTTTCTTTGGGCCACTCATCCATGTGGAAGCCATTTTTAACAGATTTTGGCATGAATCCATCCTTGCAGATCATACACACCCATTCATGCTGATTGTGTTCCCTGGGGCAGATGAGATCTTCCAACAAGACAATGTGACATGCCACACGGCTAGAAATGTCCGACATTAGTTGGAGGAGCATGAACTATACTTCTAAGTACTACCCTGTCCCATAATTCCAAACACTTGAATCAACTGTCCATTCTGTGAATCCTCCCCCATGCACTCTCCAGCAGCTGTAGGACCTCCGTGATGGTAGTGTTGGCTCTATGGCCCCTCCTGCAGTTGTTTGGATGCAGTCGGCTCCAGATAGCTGTGACAACCTACCAGAACCTTATTGAGTCACTCCCAGCCAGTCTAGCTGCTGTCCATGCCGCACACGACCTTTACTCTGGATATTAGCTGGTGGTCATAATAATGTGACTCCACTATGTAGTACAGACTACAGGTCATTATGTAATGAGTATAAACTAGTATTAGCAAACAAATCATTAAGTTCATCAATAGCAGTAACAACATCTATGGACCCATTAAGCATTGACTAAACAGTTCATCCAGCACGAAGAAGCTGATATCTCTCCATTTGTGATGTATCAGTAAACACCAGTATTTGGCCTCCTGAGCACTTCACATAAATGACAGATACAGTATCAGAACAATTGTGTCACCAAAGAACCTTCGAGGGGTTATCCGCTGGCTAATGGCTCTTTAAAGCCCTGCATTTCATAAAACCATGATAAAGACCTGGCTCGTAGATAAGGCTGATGGGCTGAGACCTATACATGCAAGGTTCATTGATAATCAGGCGAAGGATTATTTGCTAATGATAGGGAAGAAATGAGGAAGACAACTTTTTGATTGAAAAGATACACAATGACCTAATGGAGGAAACAAAGTACATAGCACATCTCAGGTCATGGAGCACAAATCACCTAACTACACATCAATGTCAGCACCCAAGACTCTGTTTACATCAAGTCAAGGCCTTCCATTGGAAGTATACACTATATACTCTACCATATAGGCATGTAGAGGCATACACTGCTACAAGTCACTCATAGGGTCCCATTGAACCAAAAAATTGCATACTTTTTATTAAATGCCTATACAGGCAGTGCCCGGGTTCCGAACAGGATAGGGACTGTAGGTTTGTTCTTAAGTTGAATTTGAATGTAAGTCGGAAAAGGTAGATTTATTAACTGTAACTCCAGCACAAAAGGTTTTTTCTGTGTTTGTTTGTTTTTTTAGTTTTGGATAGTGAAGGAGAAGGTTTTTGCATTTGTTTTGCTGTCTGTGCCCCTGTTAAGAAGATTTCACCTCATTTTCACCTTATGTGTTTCTGTGGAATGCTGGAACTTGTCGTTCCACAGTTACTATCTGCTGTGGAACATAGAACTACAAGTGCCAGCATGCCATAAGTCTCTGTTTGTAACTTGGAACAGTGTAAGTCGGGGACTGCCTGTATATGGAATAGTGTAAGTTACTATGCTATTTCATATAGTAAAAAAAAAAAGTGTGAGACAACACATAAACACCTGGTGTACGCCATCAGTCTTTTGGCATACTAGAAGTCAGTATGGCCCTATGCAACGCTTTCCCACTGTATAGTGTTCATGCATAACGTGATCACAGGCTAATGATGCCATATCGTTTTTAGAATACAGTGGCCCCTTAAGTTAGAATGGCCTCAGGATACAATATTTTTAACATACAATGGTCTTTCTTTGCACATTGCCTAGTGGTGCTTCTCTGCAGTACAGTGCAGTACTACACGTTCTGTACTGCTCTTACATGTAATTATGCAGCATGCAGATTGCAGTCAGTACCCTCTCTAAATACATGCAGTATAACTCCTGTACTGCTCACAGTATTGTGCAGTGCTCAGATGCCGTCTAGTAGCACCTCTCTATAATACAGTGCAGTACTACCTGTCCTGTACGCTCTACGTATTAGTGCAGTGCTAGCATGATTGCCGGTCATACACCTCTTTATAATACAGTGCAGTACTACATGTCCTGTACTGCTCTTACATGTATCAGTGAGGTGCATGCAGTGATTGATGGTCTATAGCGCCTCTCTACAGTACAGTGCAGTACTACATGTCCTGTACTGATCTTACATGTTTTAGTGAGTTGCATGCAGTGATTGGCGGTCTAGTAGCTCCTTTCTACAGTACAGTGCGGTACTGCATGCCCTGTACTGCTGTTACATGTATTGGTGAGGTGCATGCAGTGATTGGTGGTCTATAGCGTCTTTCTACAGTACAGTGCGGTACTACATGTCCTGTACTGCTCTTACATGTATAAGTGAGGTGTATGCAGTGATTGGTGGTCTATAGCCTCTCCTTACAGTACAGTGTGATACTATATGCAGGGCCCCCCTCACTCCCCCAAAAATGCCCCCCTCCCCACACTAATTTCTCTCACCCCTGCGCCAGGTCCTGTCACTAATTTTCTGCACATTCCACATAGCTCCTGTCCATCTCCTCAGCAGTCACTGCACAATGACAAATTAGCTTTTTCAAAATCGCTCACCTCCGTATGACAGTGTAATACATTACAAATAACAATCACCAAATAATCCACTGATACATGGAGCAAATCTACCAGACAAATGATTGTTACTAAAAAACCTCCTACAAAACCATGACCCTAAGCTATTACTACTTAAGGATCAAATAGTCCTGCCAGACCCTGACCGAACGCGACCCCCACATGTGACTATCAGCTGTACACAGGCAAGTGTACACAAGTACACAAGTGATCACACTGCAGTTACATTTAGTGACTCACCGGAGACGTCTTTTCTGATCAGCGTCGTTCACTTTCCCTTTTCTTTTCCATCCGGTTCACACCTTCATGCTGATTGCTCCCTCGTCTCTGCAGATTTGGACACAAATATCTTAGAATCCTCATATTTCCATCAAATCCTTACTTATAGGTATATAAGTCCCCTCAGTTAGACAGGTATATAGATATGCCCTCTCAGTCAGGCAGGTATAGTTAAATTGTCCCCTTAACAGGTAGGTATATAAATATAGGGGCACTCAGGCATGGTATATAGATATAGGTCACTCTCAGGCAGGTATATAGATATAGGATCACTCCCAGGAGGGAAATAGACATAGGGTCACCTCATCAGGTAAAGATATAGGGTCACTCAGCAGGGTATTAATATGGTCCTCAGCAGGATATAGTATAGGGGGACTCGGCAGTTTTAAAAGCAAGGGCACAAGGCGGTATATAACTAGGGGGCCCCGGCGGCATATGGGGGCTCAGGCAGGCGTTAGGGCTCCAGCAGGGATGGGGGTCGGCAGGTGTATAGTGCCCCAGGAGGGGATGGGGCCCGGCGGGGATGGGGCCACGGCAGGGGTAGGGGCCACAGGGGCCGGGGTTGGGGGCCACAGCAAAGGGATGGGGCCCCCCCGGGGGCATATGGGGGCCCAGACGGCTTTTTGGGGCCACAGGCAGGATTAAAGAGGCCACAGGCATATATAGGGGGCCACAGGCAGGCATTATAGGGAAAAGGGATATAAAGGGGGCCAAAGGGAGGCATTATAGGGGCCCCAAAGGAGTATATAGGGGGGCCCCAGGCAGGCATTATAGGGGGCCCCAGGCATAAATGGGGGCACGGCGGCATTAAGGGGCCACGCAATATATGGGGGGACACAGGCAGGCATTATGGGGGCCCCACAGTAAAATTTTGGGGCCACAGGCAGCTGGGGGCCCCAGGGAGGCGTATGGGGCCCCCAGGCAGGGGAAAAGGGGCACAGGCCCGGGGTATGGGGGGCCCCAGGCAAACGTATGGGCCACAGGCAGGCATATAGGGGCCACAGACAGGCTATAGGAGGCCACCAGGCAGTGCATAAAAGATGTCCACAGGCAGTATATAGTGGGCCACAGGCAGCAATTATAGGGCCACAGGCAGTATATAAGAGGGTGCACAGGCAGGCATTATAGGGGCCACAGGCAGTATATAGGGGGCAACACAGGCAGGCATTATAGGGGCAACATGCAGTATATTGGGGCCACAGGCAGGCATTATAGGGGCCACAGGCAGTAATATGGGGGCACACAGCGATGGCATTATAGGGCCACAGGCAGTATATGGGGCCACAGGCAGTAGAACGGGGCCACAGGCATGTATAGGGGGCCACAGGCAGGCATTATAGGGCCACAGGCAGTATATAGAGGGGCACACAGCAGGCATCTATAGGGCCACAGTCATTATATAGGGGGCCACAGGCAGGCGTATAGGGGCCTCATGCAGTATATAGGGGGCCACAGGCAGGCATTATAGGGGCCACAGGCAGTATATAGGGGGCACACAGGCAGGCATTATAGGGGCCACAGGCAGTATATAGGGGGCCACAGGCAGGCGTATAGGGGCCACAGGCAGTATATAGGGGGCCACAGGCAGGCATTATAGGGGCCACAGGCAGGCACTTAAAAATAACAACATTAATACTTACCCGCTTCCCGGGCGCGCGCTCCTCTTCTGTCCTCTTCAGCCCGCGCTCCTCCGGCGGCTCCTCGGGCGCACAACCTGTGACGCACTGTGCGCCCAAGGAGATTCAGCGTCGCGATGACATCACATCATCGCAATGCTGCCAGCTGAGCCGCACGGGGCCCCGCTGTGTCAGACCTGCAGCTTACCGGAGAATCCAGCGATCCTCCGGTGAGCGGGTCCGACACTGTCTGCGGGGCAGGGAGCGCTCGCTCTCTGCTCCATAGAAGCGGTCGAAGAGGCGGCCGGCGCTTCAGGCCCACGGCGGCGGCCTGGAGCCCGGCGAGGTTCGGGGCCCTGCCTGCGCCCCTTAGGGATAGGCAGAGGTAAGTGCCCAAGGCGATCGCCTACCTCTGCCTACCCGTCGTCCCGCCTCTGACTACATGTCCTGTACTCCTCTTACATGTGTCAGGATGGGGAGGCTCTTTTGTGCACCAAGTGAGGACCTCATTTTCTTTCTGATACACTCTATATAAAATACATGCTCAAAGAAACTCCTGAGCTTCTGGCAGCTCTTTCTGATGTTCTATGCAAGGCTGCACTTTATATCTATTACTTATCTGTGTAATTTTCTCCATCTTGCTTCATGTTGTGTGATATTTTGGGGCTTCAGAACTAGTTATCAATTTAACTTAGAGTTATGATTTCAACATATGCTGGTTATCCTAGAACCAATTAATATTGTATGCTGAGGGAGCACTGTAGATACATTGACCATGCATAACAATAATACCGGTGAAGTGAATAACATTATCTTATCACAATAGTATCTAGGTGATATATATTAGGAAACAATTCCTTAAGTTGATGAGTTGTAAGCAGGAAAAACAGACAACTTTAAGTATCTGAGCGACTTGGACAATTGCCAAATTGTAATGACTAAAAAACTGGGTAAGATCATGAGTAGTCAAAGGAAAGAACAATTAGTGAAATGGTGATAGGCATAAAGACTGGCCTGTCTAATCCCACAATAACGCTGCATTACCAGCCACCACTGAAAGCACACAGTGGTGGTCAATAACCAAAGATAAAAAAGCAAGTTGAAAGTTCAAAAAATGCCTGTATTAGGTAAAGCATACATATTTTTTAATAATATGCATTTTGAAAATTGCTTACTTTACAGTAATTGACCCTTCCAGCAGCACTTGTTGTGATGGAAATACCCCTTTTACCCCTTCCCGGCATTGGACGTACCCATACGTCTTGTGTGGGAAGGGGTTCCTGCAAATGGATGTATGGGTACATCCTGGACATCATGCAGGTTCAAGTAGAGCCTGCATGATCGTAGCATGCAACAAGCTGTATATTACAGCTGGCCCAATGCTCTGTCAGCCAAAACCAGAGCTCACTTCAGTCAAGACAGATTAGCCTCTCTGCCGTGGTCAATTGCAACCTCCCTGTGGTGCAATCCCGAGGTGCCGATGCTCTCCAAAGCAATTGCTGTTGGTCGGGCATATTGACTGACAGTTAGCTACATAGCAGTACAGAAATGTACTTCTATGTTTTATAACATTGATTCAAAAAACACTGATTCAGTGCCTCATTTGGGACAAGTAAAAGAAAAGTTAAAAAGTAAAAAATCATAAATAAATAAATTACGCATATTTGGTATCACTGCATGTGTAATTACCTAGCCTATAAATTTGTCACCTTATTTAACTCACATGTTAAACTGCGATTTTTGGTACAAATGAAAACGTCTACTCATTCCACAAAAAACAGTTCTTATATAGTTCCGTCTGCAAAGAAATAAAAAAAATTATGACTGTCAGACTATGACAATATAAAAATGCAATTTTATATTGTCACATTTCTTTTGTATAAAAACTATATAAATTGTTAAAAGTGGTAATTATACCGACCTGCATAGTAAATTTATCCTGTCACTTATACTGCATGGCAAACGCTGTAAATATGAAACCCAAGAAACAATGGCGGAACTGCACTCCCCTCCTCCCCCATTTTCATGGCTCAATGCTAAAAATACTGTGGAACACCTGTGCGCTCAATATGCACAATACACCTCTAGTTGAGTTCCTTGAGGGGTGTTAATTCCAAAATGGAGTGACTTCTTAAGATTTCACCTGGGGGTTTTCAAATCCGACATGGCACCCACCAAAATCTGTGTTTCAGAAGACAAGTGCCACTCCCTCGCTTTCATGCCCTGCCATGTGCCCCAAGGCAGTTTACACACACATATAGGGTAATGAACTTTGTTGTGATTTCTTTCCAGAATTTCTTGTGAAAATGAATCATTATTCAGCTAAAACTGCAGATTGTTGGAAAATAATAAATGATTAATTTTTACAGCCTAACGCTAAAAAAAACTTGTTAAACACCTGTGGGGTCAATATACTCACTGCTAACCTGGATATATTCCTTAAATGGTTAAGCTTCCAAAATGAGGTCTTTTTAGGGGTGTTTATTAAGTTTTACCACATTAGGGTATCCGCAAACCTAAAATGGGACCTAAAAATATCCTAATGAAAATGAGAACCCAAAATCCAGTAGGTGCTTCTCCTACTGTGAGGCTTATGATTGAGTCAAACAGCACACTAGGACCACAAATCAAATATCTCTAAAAGTTTCAGAATCAGCAGAATCAATAGAGTTACATTTCCCTGTTATCATCTACCATATTCCAGTGAAAAATGGATAAAAATGTAAAATCTGAAAAAAAAGTGAAATTTTGAAATTTCACCTCCACTTTGTTTTAATTTCTGTGAAATACCTTGAGGGTTAAAAAAACTTCTGACATGCTGTTTTGAATGCTTTAAAAGGTTCAGTTTCTTGGATGGAGTCATTTATGGGGGTATCTAACATACAGGCACCTCAATGTCACATCAGAACTAGACTGGTCCCTAAAAAAATCTATGTTGCAAATTTTCTTGAAAATGTGAAAACTTATTACTACATTTGTAAGCCCCCTAATGTTGTACAAAAATAAAAAGACACTTAAAAATGATACTAGCCTACAATAGACATATGGTAGATGCTAGTTATAAACTATTTTGTGTGATATAACTATTTGTCTTACACGAAGACATTTTTCAAACTTATTTTTCACAAATAAACAAGGATTGTATGGACCAAATTATTACTAACTTAAATCACAATGTGTCACGAGAAAACAATCTCTGAATCACAAAACCCATTTTTTTGGCAGGTTTCCAAGTTGTGGGAAGGCACATTTCTATTTTAAAAACACCACACTACATACTTTCCGGAAAGGGCGGGGCCATACCCACTCACCTGCCCTCCGGGCTTACATGGGCCAAAAAACCCTTTCCTAAACCTAGAAATGTGGGCGGGGCCAAACCACCCAGCTTTTTGACCCCCGTAAGACCCGGCCCGACACTGCTACAAAGCAGCTATACTGAATAAAACCATTCCCTCCCCTCTGGCTCCCCTTTATAAAACATAGCCCTACTTCGTGAGGAAAACACCCGGGACAATACCTCTGTAAATCACAGGTTTTTATGCCTTCTTTACAATACTGTATTTATCTTTATACAGTATATAAAAATGTATTCCTGTTGTCTGTTCTTTTAGCATAGCCAAAGGATTTTGATAATCTATACCAAATTTGGGCACATGGGTAAAATCAGGCTCATCTAAGGCTTTAGACGTTTTTGGCTTTTAGGTTTTACTTTCCACATTTTCAAAAAAAATAAAAAACCCCGTAAATTTTTGCTGTATCATGCAAAATTTAGCTTTCCAAAATTGACTCCACGGCAGATCCAAGCCCATCTCAAGACTTATCAGAAGCATCATAGCCAACAATGACGCTAAAATTTAAAAACCCAAAATTAACATTAAAAAATGTCATGGGGACTGGCGGGGCCACGGTACCCCCGGCCACCCACCCCCAGGGCCCGGCGGGGGTCCGGGGCTCCCCGCGTCCATGCCCCCGCCCCCAGTCCGGGTGCCAGTTCTCTACCCCCCCCGCTCCGTGAATCTACTTAGGGCCCCGCGCGACGGCGGGGGCTGGTTTAAAAAGGCCACGCCCCATTAAAAAGTTTTGGAGGGCCCGGGTCCTAATAAGGAAACGCCCCCAGCACTCTTTTTGCCATTTGTTGTTGTGCGTTTAGGAGTCTAAATGTTGGAAGTCCTTCAGATTACTCGGTACCAGTCCGCCCACTACGTTTCCTGACCTTCCCTTTTTGCCACCGCCCTACCCTCCCCGTCTCTGACCACTCTCTGCCGCCTATCCACCTCCTGCCGTCCCCGACTACGCTTCGGTTTATGATTCTTTACCACGATTACCCCAGCCGCCATGGGCAACAAGTCACTGGGGGTACGACCGGGTACCCATGCCGCAGCAAGTCCATCCCGCTTCGGGGGGCTCGTGAATCCCCGGGGGCTATTTAGACTCACTCCCTGGGTGGCTTTAAACTCATGGGGGTGGCCCAGCGAATCCACCGAACCTTTAAGTACAAACTGGCCATGGTTTCCGCGGGGTACCCTGCCCGAACCCCGGGGACTCACACGGCCATAGTACAGCAGAGCCAGCGTATTGACCACTCGCGGCCATGATGCAAAACCTTGGGGGCTCGTCTACCCCTCCTTGGCGCCCCCCCCCACGCCAAACACCTATTCCCCCGGGGCCATGGTTCAAACCTCTCCTCAGGGGCCCTTCCTGCATCGGGCCGCTCCCTCACGCTAGATGGAGACCCAAAGAATGCAGGGGTTTTCATCAGTCAATGCTCAATTCACATTGAAAAGTTGGGACTCAATTCCCTACCGAGCGGCAAGGGGCCTTAATAATTAGCCCCAAACGGGCGAAGTTTCTGGCCGGGGCCACTCCGCTGGGGGCCCGAGGGGGACCCTTTGACGGCGAATCACAACCCTTTTCCTCCAGGGGTCCATACCGTCTTCTGGGAAACCTGGCCCACCTCCTCCCTGCCGCAGCTCTGCTCAATCCCCTCAGGGCGACTCACTGTGGTCACACCCGTGCATTTCCGATCCTACCTCTGAGCCGGACTGAATAAACTTTGGGGGCGACCTTCTGGCAAGGCCTTTCGGGCGTTTTAAAAGGGATAGCTCGCTGGTCTGGATTTTCCTTCTGCTCTGGAAACCTGATTCATTTGGGCTACTCAATTGATATTCGGTTGCTCGTCACCTCGTCGGCCCTTTTTTTCCAAAATGCCCTCCACTTCCTCCACCAATATTTCCCGAGACAACCCATGCAGGGTCGGAAGCCACCTACCCAGGAAGAACGCCGCGCACGCGAGGCAGCTATGCAACTACTGTGCGGTTCTGGCCATTTCATTGGGGACCCCGGGTACGTTGGAAAACTCTGCACCTAGGCTCACAGAAGGCATCAAAGGGGGTCATGGGGCCTCTCCCCTTCTGACCATTCCGTCTCTTGGAATTTTGCCGGACAGCCCCTTTCCCCCCACCCCTTTTCCTTGATTGGGGGATCCCCCGGGAAATTTTTCAGCCAAGCTCTGGCTCCAATTTCGTCTCCAGATTTTTGTCCCCCAAATACCCCTCTGCAGAAACCCAGTTCGTCCCTCCGCAGTGGCGAATCCCTAAAGGACCTATTCTTTTCGGGCCTGCTCCCCTTACGTTGCAGATAGCGCCCACACAAGGAGACTTTGAAACTGCTTGTTCTCCCTCGCCCCTTTCGGAAATCCTCCGGGGCCTTCCCTTTGGGTTACAAGCCTGCTCCGAACTTGACGGGAACCACGGGCGAAATCATCCTTCCCCCGGGCCCCCGCGATGCCTTCCGGGTATTTCCCGTCCTGCTCTCGGCCCCCTCTGTAAAGTCTACAAACCTTTTTTTTGGGTCTGCCCCCCCGTCCCGGGATCGCCGATGTTTTTTTCCGAAAACAGCCGAAACCTGCCTCCGCACCGCCATTCGAGTTATTTTCAATTTTATTTTAGAGAAACCTTTTCCCCCCGAAAAAAATGCATAATAAAGAATTTAATTAAAAGCAATTCCCCCCCAAAAAAAGAAATGGTTTCCATTAATAATTTAAAAAAATTAAAAAACCCCCTTTTTTTTAATTTACCCTATAAAAAATTAAAAAAAAATTTTTAAAACAAGGGGGAAATTTTAAAAAAAATTTTAAAAATTTTTTATTTTTCCCTAACTTTTTCAATGAGTTCCGAGACCTCCTCTACGTCTGCTCATCGTCACCAGATGATACCTAATCTTCTCCCCTACCTGGAAACCACCGCCTCCACGTCCGCCAGGTCTCAAAAAGTCTCCGTGACCACCAGTTATACGCCAAACGGAGAAATGCCTGTTTGAACGCACCTCGTTGCCCTCCTGGGCTACTCGTCCGGGTCAGGGGCCCCCAAAGGATCCCCAAAAATTGTCTCGTCCTACAATGGCCTCGACCATGGGCCCTCCGCTCTATCCAACGATTTTTGGGGTTCGCAAATTATACAGCAATTCATCCCTCTTTTTCCCCCGCTCGTGGCCCCTGGTGGGCCCCTTTCAAGAAAAAGCCAAACCCCAAATCCTGGCTGCCAGAGGCCCAAGAAGCATTTGATCGCCTCAAACAGCATTCGCTTCTCTCCATTTTTGCTCGCCCGGCCCCCCACGCCCTTTTTTCCTAAGGTGGACCCTCCTCTGTAGGTGCAGGGGCTGTTCCCTTTAGAAGTCCCCCCCGGAAAAAAGCGTACTTTCGGCTTCTTCTCTAAAACCCTTTAAAACCCCCCCGGAAAAAAAAATTTTACAATCGGGATCGCGAATTAATGGGTATTAAGTTTTGCCTAGAAGAATGGCGGCACTTGCTGGGGACTCGTCATCCCATCGATATATTCACCACACAAAAATTTCTCTATCGCACCCGCCCCAAGACTGAACCCTCCAACTAGGTGGTCACTTTTCTTCGCCCGCTTTTATTTTCTTCTTTACTTTCGCCAGCTGGCAAGAACGTCAGAGCAGACCCCTCTCAAAACCCGGACACAGTGGGGGTTTGGGGCCACCTCTGCAACACAAATTCTGACGTCTCCTCATGGGGGCCCCGTGGACCTTTAACATCTGCCCCCGGGAAAACCACGTACATCCTGCCATGGGGCCCTATCCTTTAAGTGGGGGCATGCCTCCGAACAGCTGGCACACGGAGTCCAAAGTCTCACAACAATCTCCCGTTTTTAAATTTTGGCCCACTTTTGCTAGGTTTTAGACTTTTTCCTGGCCTGTACCCTTTGCCCGTAATAAAGGCCCCGTCTCAGACCTCGGCCTCTTTAACCCCTCCCGTGCCAGAAAACCTTGGTCCCAAAGCCATGGACATTTTACGGACCTCCCGGCCTCCCTGAAACACGGTTTTCGGGTGGGGACAGATAGATTTTTCGAAAAAAGCCCACTTTTTTCCACGCCCCGGGGGTTTCCCCCTGCTCCAACGGCCCCGCAACTTTTTCCCCCCCATTTTTTTGATTGCATGGGGCTTCTATTGCTATCTCTCAGATAGGGGGGTCCAGTTTGTGTCGAGGTTCTGGGGCTCATGTGGGGAGATGCAGATTCAGCTTGACTTTCTTTTCTACCACCCTCAGACTAATGGCGGAGGAGGGGTTTAAACCCGTGTTAGGGACCTACCCACGACATTTTTTTTCCGCCCCAGGATAATTGGCTGACCTCCCCCCCCTGGCAAATTCTCTTATAATTCTCTAACTCAGAAACCGCTGGGGCCCCCCTTTTTGTGGGGGAAAGGGCACACCCCCGCCCGCCCCCCCCTCTGCTACTTCGTGTCATTTTCCTGCCGTGATGCCCGGTCGGGCATCAAGGCACTCTGGGAACCACCGCGCCCTTTTACGGGCCTCCGCCGCACCAAAATCCAGGGCCGACAGGTACCGGAAAAAACCCACCCCCATTAAAAAACCAGGGATAGAGTTTTGGGTTTTCCGCCAAATACATCCCCTTTAAGGGGGCCCGTTAAAGTTAGGTCTTAATATCGGGCCCTTTTGTTTTACTTCGGGAGCTTTAAACCCGGTGTTCTACAAGCTCCCTTGCCTCCTACTCTCGTTCCCAACGCCTTCCCCTTCCCCTCTCCTCAAGCCCGGGTGCGAACGCTTCTCCCTGGAAACTGTCCGCCTCTCCCTTTGGGCCCCTGTGATAACATCTTTGAGGTCAAGGGGGTGCGGGAAAGACAGTTAGGGGAGGCGGTTTTTTTCTTATTGACGGGAAAGGGTTCGGGGCGGGACGCCCCTGGGGGAAACCCGAGGGCAACCTGCCCCTACCTTTTTCGCCAAGTTTCCCTAAAAAAGGGGGGGACCTAAGGGGGGGGGTACGTCATGGGGGCTACGCGGTCCACGGGTCCTGCGGCCGCCCCCCCTTTCGCAGGGGGTCTGGCGGGGCCGCGCTCCCCGCGTCCATCCCCCGCTCCCCCTCCGGTGCCAGTTCCTTACCCCTCCACGCTCGGTGAACCGCTCCTCCGTCCCAGCCCCGCCCTCCCCTGCTTTGGGCACGGGGCCAGGTTGGGGGGGATTTAAAGGCCACGCACCATTAATTTGTAGATGGCCCTGGGCCTATAAAAGAAAACACCCCCACACTCTTTTCAGTTGTTGTTTGGTTTTTGTAGTCTAAAGTGTTTGGAAGCCCCGTCAAATACCCTTACCAGTCCCCCCGCTACGTTCCTGCCGGGGTGTTTTGCCACCGCCCTGACCTTTTGGGCCCCTCCTGACCCCGAACCTCTGCCGCCGCATACCTCCTCCTGTCCCCACTACGCTTCTGGATTTCATTCTGTACCACGCATTACCCCGCCGCCAGCAAGCAGGTCACTCAGGGGGGGACCTGTTTCCTCACGCCGCAGCAAGTCCCTCTCGCTTTGCGGCGGCCTGGTGAATACCGGGGGCTACTTTTAAATCCCCTCCCTGGCGTGGCTTAACATCATCCTTGCGGGCCAGGGGTCCACTGAACCCTTTAAAAAATATTAATCAATCTCAATTTAAATAGCAAATAAATAAAGGGAAATTAAAAAAAAAAAAAAAACATATGTGATATAAAAAAATAAATGTTAAACTAAGGGAAAAATAAAAATCATTCTCAATGTAACTAATATTAATAAACATCTGAATTAAAAACTAAATAAAAGAAAAAAACATTAAACATTCTCATTTGGTAACAAAAAAAAAATACTAAACAATAAATAGTAGCAAATAAAAAATACATTTGTAATATTAATGCAGTCTCATTTTCAAAGTTCTCTAAGGCATGTTACATTCAAGAATGGAATAGTTATTGTTTAACCCCATTTAATTCAAAATTGATTACATTTTTTTTAAATATTGTTTAAGAGAAATTAAATAATCATTGTTTTTATAACATTATTGGTACTAGTAATCAAAATAATATTAAATAATTTTATTATATTCTTAATGTAACTAATATTAATAAATACATATATATTATTAATAAAGATTACATAAGTAATATTAATGAATTCTCAATTTAAATGATCTTAATTTATTGATAATATAATAATAATAATAATAATAATATTACCTACATAATAATATGGATATGTAATAGTATGTATATGTAAATGAATTTTTAATTTGAAAGTTATTTAGCCCATGTACCATTTTTGAAAATGAACACAAGTTAGATAAAATAATAAATGCAATTTTTTTTATATCATTATTGGTATTACTATTAATAATGTAATGCTATTATTACTAATAGAACCAGCAATGTTTATAGCATATTACATTGCTCCATGCAATTCAGAATTTATATAGAGCCATAGTAAGCCCTGTGTATCAGCGTACGAATGAATAATGGTAATGGTTTTATTAATAATAATATTTGCAGTGCCTTGAATTATTGAAAGCTTTATTTATTGTTACTACCATCATTCTTACGGCAGCCACCCCATGCATTGCCTGTATTTATTTTAGGATAGTCAGAGGAGCATTGATTTGCATAGTAAATGGTAGAAAAGCGCATTTAGTTAGGTAGTAAGCTGAAACTTTTGAAAGAACTAGGACATCTGGTAACCCTTTGGATGTATAAATGCTTCCTCCCTCTGAGAGTATCACATTGTCTTGTACTGTACAGATGAATAACAATAAGTGAAGAGAGAGTGTTCGTAGCTTTCGGAGATGGAGGCCGCTTCCCACAAAGTTAAATGGTTGAAAATTGAAACAGTTGCAAGTTTCCTTTTTCCTTGCTTCAAGCTTGTACAAGAATACATCCAAAGCAATTAGAAATACAGAGGAACTGTAACAAAGACGTGGAATGTGAAGAAATGATCAGAACACTGATTACATAACTCTGATTGTCTCCTGAGTATTGTTTACAAGTAAGTTGACCAGCAATAATGGCACCAGACAGGAGAACTTATCAGAAACAGACTGCTCCAGAAGACGTGAGATTGATAGAGTGTACACAACCAAAAGCATTTCCAATCAGGGGAGGCGGTGTGGAGGTATTTAACTTATCTCTTCTGACATTTGCCATTAACTGTAATGCAAAACTGTCACTAAAAAATGATGTTACTCTATTGTAACACTTGATAACGCTTAATCTTCTATAGCCCCTTAATGAGTAAGAGCAGGAGGAACATAGGAGGAGGTCTCCTCATGTAATACACTAGAAAACAAAGGTGTCCATACAATTTTGACTTACTCGAACGGAGCTCCTTTCAGTTCAACACAGGTTTGATCTTACTTTGGGGTGTACTAAATCCGATTTTTTTTCTTTGACCCTATCTCTAGTCATTTACATAACTATAACCCTAACCCTAAGTTAGGTTAGTGTTAAGGTTATTTAAAGAGTTTTAGCCTTTAACCTACTTCTCTGGTGATGCAAAGCTCCAGTGGTGGCCTAACTTGTGACATTACAACATCTGATGTCACCACAACATTGGGCCTATTTTCAAGCCATAGAAAGTGATGTCTGTAAACTGGAAGTCAGGCCACAATGGGCATTAACCCTGGTGAGTAAACCCCTAAAACTAAACAGACAACCGTATCTCTATGTTATGGTCATGGTCAATTTTCTGGCACTTTTCACCAAAAATCTATTCAGACCCACCTGAAACAAAGCTGTGATTCTAGGCAAATTCGACTTTGACCCTAATCCACAGCACAAAAGTATCAAAATAGCAACCAAACGCCTGTTTCACTAGAAGCTGTTTCTCCTGATTTTCCCATACACATAATTTGGCTTGTCCAAATGTTTTTGTGTTTTCAATGGAAAAATGGGACTGCAGAAAGAACAAAATCATTAGACATTAAAAGTCAATATCTCTTACTTTTTTGCCCCAACATCATCTGTTGGGGGCAAGTTGAGAGGTCTCCAAATGGTAGTTTTTCTAGTTTATGAGGATTTAAAGACTAAATTGATTAACTTGCTATATATGGCTGGTCATGACAAGTAGGTAGGCTGGAATCAAACTCTGGGGAGAGACAGGGAGAGCAGGTATGATGATTGTAGGTGGTTGACTACATATTCATATATGCTAATACATTAGACTTTGTTTCAATATGATAAAGGCAGCAGTCAGGGAAGCAGTATGCCCAGATTGCAGGCTTGTTATACAGAAAGACCTGGGGCTACTCTAGTTCCCCAAGACTGACTGTACAGATTTTCCCCTGCTCCATTAGGTCACCGGGAGTCCCTTTGAGGAAATTCCCATTGATCATTGACCATGGCAATCAAAGGGCTAGATGTCGGGGATCGGAGCTTCCCTCCTCTTTCCGATGCTTGCAGAGACTGTTCCAAGAACAGGATTGTTAGTTACAGCTGTGTTCTTAGGACAGCTGTGGCGATGGGAGCCACAAAACCCCTCTATCTTCAGCGACGTCCTGCAATGCTCGCCATCAAAACACAGTGGGCAGTCGTTAAGGGTTTAAAGCTTAACTATAGCATTAGGGTGAGGCGTATTGATGAATCTTTTTAACTAAGGAGGTGGTAATCCCAACTGAACTAATTGAGATAATTTAACCCGAATGCTTTACATAGCAAGTAAAAACCCCACTCACAGTACATGTTAAAATGTACGTAACTTGGTGCCTAGGGTGTCACATATAGCCCTTATCTGCTTAATTTGCATAGAGAAAGTTATAAGAGAAAGTTAGTAATGATATGTAACGCAATGCACCTCGATAGGCGCACTACATACATTAGCAATGATAATCGTATTTAGGTGCATTAAGTTTACTATAGAAGCTATACCAGACCTCAGATTTTTTAAAGGAGTGTACTTTCAGATGCACTTTGCACTGATTAAATGCACCTAAAAACCACTGCAGTGATGCTAAATTTCGGACATGCCGCTCTTAATCTGGGAATATGATTCCCATATTAAATCCTTGCAACTTTCTCATTATCAATATGTCACCAAACCTAATAAGTGTATGACTAGAAAAGTCTCAAATCTAAAACTAAAATTCCCTTCCTTTTATCTACCTCCCCAAATACTGGAATAACAAATCCTCAATCTATAGCTGACAAATGTAGCAATTTCAACACTAAACTATACAACCCTAAAGACGACGGCAGCATATGTTCTCCTAGTAAGGAAATGATCACTTCCTATCTCTCATCTATTAATCTTCCCAATATGTCTTAAGACCATCTCCAAGACCTAAATTTTTACGGAAGTGGAAATTGCACGTACATTTCATTCTTTCCCCCTCTGGGCAGGCACAGATATTTATCCTTTTTTAGTCCTTATTCAGCAATTTTTAAATTCAGTGAGAAATGAAGGTTTCTATTTCTAAAGAAATGCTTGAGGTTACCGTTATAGCAATACCTTAAAGGAAATTTTTTCCCTTTTTTGATATCCCTGCTAATACAGCCCATATCACTATTAATTCTGATAAAAAAATTTGTACCTAAATTTTATAGAAAATAGGTTACAAAAATTTTCTGTCTTCACTAATTTAAACCTGTCGGTTTTTGTGTTTGAGAGGTAGGCAATCCCCTGATGGTACCAGATGCATAATCAATATTATACACAAATTGGAAATGGGAAAGATGCCTTCAGTCCCTAAAATTGGGGAAAAAAGTTTTTGATCGCATTACTGGTTTTTGCATTTAAAACTTTTAAAGAAATTTGGTTTCTCTGGTCCTATTTCCGTTGCTATTAAAGCTCTGTACATTGTACATCAGCAAAATATTAGTCTATGGCATACTTTCCAAATCCGTTTCGATATTGAGTGGCACCAAACAGGGGTGCCTTCTGCCTCCTCTAATTTTAGCCCTTCTTAGGACCTTTTGTCAGGAAAAAAATTTAGACTCCCCCTAGAATTTGGTGTTAAAATAGGTGGAAATCACATGCCAAAACCTTTTTGTGAGACATAAATTGGTTTTCCCAAAAATTTGATAAATCCTTGCCTGCACTTCTCACTATACTAGAAGAATTTGATCTAGTATTATTCTATAAAGTTAAATATTCAAAATCAGTGATTCTGAGTTTTAATCTACCAATAAATATTCAGTCTCGTCCTCAGGCTAGTCTCCTCTTCCAATCGTCCAATATCTAGACATTCAAATCACCAGGAAGTATTCCTTCCTCGTTAGAGACAACTAGTACGGCCTAACCATGTAACTATCATGGTTAGGCCGTACTATATCAAATAAAATGGTCATATTCCCCAAAATCTTTTATTTATTACGCACTCTTCCAATTCCCTAACTCAACTTTCAGGCTCCTCCAATTCCAATTGAATAAATTAATCTGGCAGCATAAAAGACCTAAACTTTCTAAATCTTTAATAATAAAATCTACTAAATTAGATGGCATAGGTCTCCCTAATCTGCAAATTTACCATTTTTCTGTAAAACAATTGTGAAACAAAAAAAAAGCTTGCGCTCAAATTTTGGAAACTCAGTGATGGCCTACAACCCTTAAAGCCTGGTTTCTTTCTCCTAATTCCCCAAACACATTTAGAATTAAAATTCTCTAACCCTTTTATTTTTATGTTCAAGTTGGCATAACAATGTGGCAATTATCCCCAAAAACCCTAGTCAAAATTGTCCATGCAATTATCGCTAAAACCAAAAATATTTCAAACTTTCAGATATAATGGTGGATTCATCTTTTCAGCCCTTCTGGGTGCTACAAAGCCTTTATCTCTCTGTACACATTTTTTACAATTTAAATAGCACACTTCCTTCGGAAAACCCAAACTTTCTTAACTCTTTAACGACCCCCCGCCGACTTTCGACGTCGGCTGGTGCGGGTCGTTCGTCTGCAGCATCACAAGGTCAGTGACCTGAAGTGATCTGTCATAGAGGAAGCTCGTACACACCCAGGATTCTAGCTATTTGGGTTCCAGATTGCTTCAATGCAAAGCTCACTGGATCCACAAGCTTGATTCATTAATACCCACGGGTTGAAACAAAAGTTTTTACTTGAAATGTTTTTTTTTTTTTTTTTTTTATGAATAAAGTATTTGCATTTCTATACATGATAATATTAGTTTTTTTGTTATTTTTGGAAA
The DNA here is from genome assembly GCA_025379985.1 of Phyllomedusa bahiana. Taxonomy (NCBI): domain Eukaryota; kingdom Metazoa; phylum Chordata; class Amphibia; order Anura; family Hylidae; genus Phyllomedusa; species Phyllomedusa bahiana. Next base: position 35,620 of record JAODAL010005133.1, on the reverse strand, counting down.
TAATGTTTTCATGTTAATTGACAGTTAATAAATGGACATTTAACCGGAGGAGAAGTTTACATTGAGCATGTTTGAGAAAGGAGGTAGGAACCTCTGAAACATTATGAATGGGATCAGCCATAGGCTTGCTAACAGCTCAAACTGGTCTTCCACATGGACTGTTAAAATGGATGATGGATATTTATTGGAAGAAACCTCATGGACTGACATATTACAGGTTCTATTTATTTATATGTCTATATAATGTGCAAACAGGAAAAAGAAATGTGTTCTGCCTCGATATATATCATAAATAGGAAGTAAATATTTGCATCAATTTATATCTAGTCTATCTGTTGTTGATAATACTGAGTACTGCTTGAAGGAGAGAATACAGCAATTAAAGACTGGCTGGTATACGTCACAAACATAGTTAGTCATAGTGATACAAGATCATAATAAAGAGAAGAGCTCCTGTATTTTAATATTTTTAGGGGTTAGTTGTAACTGTTACTCCTTGTAGAGACAATCATTTGGGGAAGGAAGAATTCGAGGCCATGCAATGCTTCTTTAGTAAGATTATATCCAAACAAGCTATTCTCTAGGGCGAAGAAAACTATCTCTCTAGTGCCACCTATTAGAAGTTGCTTCCCTGTAAGTCAATGTCCAACCCCTAAAAGAGCTAAGAATTTGTTGTGCCCTCAGAATAACTCAACACATAGCCATAAATGTCTAAACTGCTGGCAATAAAAGTGAGTACACTCCTAAGTAAAAATGGACAAATTGCACCCAAACTGTCAATATTTTGTGTGGCCGCCATTATTTTCCAGCACTGCCTTATCTCTCATAGAGTTTTATAGAGCTTCACATGTTGCTACTGGAATCCTCTTCCACTCCTCCATGACAAGATCACTCTGCTGGTGGATGTTAGAGACCTAGGGCTCTACCTTCCATTTGGGGATGCCCCACAGATGTTCTATAAGTTTTAGGTATTGGAAGTATGTTTGGGGTCTTTATCATGTTGAAATACTGCCCTGTGACCGAGTTTCCAAAGGGGGGAATCATGCTCTGCTTCAGTATGTCACAGTACATTTTGAAATTTATGGTTCCCTCAATAAACTGTAGCTCCCCACATCCGGCAGCACTCATGCAGCCCCAAACCATGACACTCCCACCACCATATTGTCTGTAGAGAAGACACACTTGTCTTTGTACTCCTCAACTGGTTGCCCCCAAACATGCTTGACACCATCTGAACTGAATAAGTTTATCTTGGTCTAATCAGACCAGAGTACATGGTTCCAGTAATCCATGTCCTTAGTCTCCTTCTCTGTAGTAAACTATTTGCGTGCTTTCTTGTGTATCATCTTTAGAAGAGGTTTCCTTCTGGGACAACAGTCATGCAGACCAATTTGATGCATTCTGCAGCGTTTGGTCTGAGCACTGACAGGCTGAAGCCTCCCTTTAACTCTTGCAACAATGCTGGCAGACTCATACATCTGTTTTGAAAGGACAATCTCTGGTTATGACTTTGAGCACTCATCTTCTTTGGTCGACCATGGCAAGGCCTGTTCTGAGTGGAACCTGTCTTGTTAAACCACTATATGGTCTTGGCCACTGTGCTGCAGCACAGTTTAAGGGTGTTGCCAATCTTCTTAAAGCCTAGGCCATCTTTATGGAGCGGTACAATTCTTTTTTTTCAGATCCTCAGAGAGCTCTTTGCCATGGGTGCCATGTTGAACTTCCAGTGACCAATATGGGAGAGTGTGAGAGAGCGATAACACCAAATTTGACACTCCCTCCCGATGACCTTGTAACACTAACTGGTCACATGACACCATGGAGGGAAAATGGCAAATCGGGCACAATTTGTCCATTTGGACTTAGAAGTATACTCAATTTTGTTGCCTGCAGTTAAGACATTGATAGCTGTGTGTTGAGCTTTTTGAGGACACACCAAATTTACACTGTTATACAAGCTATACACTGACTACTTCACATTATATCAAAGCATCATATCTTTAGTGTTGTCCCATGAAAAGAAATAATACAATACTTACAAAAATGTGAGGGGTGTACTTACGTTTGTAAAATACTGACATTAAAATGTTTTTAGGACTTATACATTCCCCTTCAAAAACTAGAAAGAAGTTTTAAATCAGATGAAACAAGATACAATATCCAAGGCTTCCAAATCATAAAGTACTTATACATGTTACCATTTTGCTATTACATAAGGACTCGATTATACCTACATAATTCTATCACAAATTACCACCACATAGTGACTAAATAATACCGCTAAACTTTCACTGAATAAAGATAGAAAGACTACTATTACCCCAATACAGTGCCCATGTTGTGGTACAGTAATTACCAGGGTACACAGGCTCTGCAGACTGTATATTACCCCCATACAGTGACCATATAGTGGTAGATGCCAGTGTAAACAGGATCAACAGACTATATATTACTGCCAGACACTGACCAGATAGTTGTAATTACCAGCCTACACAGATTCTGCAGACTGTATATTACCCCCATACAGTGCCCATAGAGTGGTTAATACCAGTGTACACAGACTCTCTGCAGATTGTTTATTACCTCCATACAGTGACCATATAGTGGTACATACTGTGGCCTCCCAGCTAGCACTCTCGCTCCCCTCCAATCCATCCTTAACTCTGCTGCCTGTCTGATTCAACTCTCACCTCGATACTCCTCTGCCTCTTCCCTCTGCCAATCCCTTCACTGGCTTCCCAGTGCCCAGCGAATCCAGTTCAAGTTAGTAACCTTGACCTACAAGTCTCTCCATAACCATTCCCCTCTATACATATCTGCCTTAATCTCCAGATATCTCTCCTCACGCAATCTCCGCTCCTCACAGGACCTTCTTCTCTGCTCTCCCCATGTCAACTCCTCACATAACCGTCTCCAAGACTTCTCCCGTGCTTCCCCCATACTCTGGAACTCACTGCCCCAACACCTCAGACTCTCCCCCACTCTCACCACCCTCAAAAGCAACCTGAATACCCATCTATTCAGGATAGCCTACAACCTAGAATAACCCTGCTGTCACTACACTATCCACAACCATGTCTGCCCCTCACCTTCTGTCTCTTCCTACCTTCCTTTTAGAGTGTAAGCCCTCACGGGCAGGGACCTCTCTCCTTCTGTACCATTTGTTAGTTATTAATTTGTCACCTTTGTACTTGTTTGACCTATGTTATGTATGAAACCTGAATGTACAGCTCTCTGGAACCAAGGACGCTCAAAAAATAAATAATAATAATATTAATATTAATAATAATAATACCATTGTAAACAGACTCTAAAGACTGTATATTACCCCCATAAAGTGACAACTGGTGTAAGTTAATTAAATGCATCTAAGCTGTAGTACAGGAAAGGGAACCCTTTTCATCACCTGATGGTTCCAATCCTGCATAGCATGGCAGCCATGGACCTAATGAAAGCCCATAGGCCTTCCATCTTACTGTTAAAAAAACAAAAATAAAACCTGCATGTAAAAACTTATTGGGCAGAGAAAATGGTGATTCAAAACAACTTAAGAAAAGTCCCTTAATGTTGTCTTCAAACTAGTAAAATGTAACAAACTGTCTAAATTTGTTATCACTGCACTGCAGAATAAAGTTATCATGCCACTTATAAGTTTGATGGCTCTCCCAGTATACAAAATGTTCTTAATTGATCCAATCTTAATGTACTTAATTGTGTATACAGGCAGTCCTCGGGTTAAGAATAGGAGAGGGACTGTAGGTTTGTTCTTAAAGGGGATGTATCGCTTGCTTAGTTTGGCTGATTTACACTGCTCTCAGCTTCTCAACTCTGGAAATGCAGGGGCGTTTCTTCCCCTCCCAGCTGGGTGACATCATCCACCCCTATCACTGTGCATGCTGGCTCCCGAGACCTCCCCCCCCCCTCCCCTCTCTGAGTCCACATGGCACTGTGTCTCTCCTATGCAGTCTTATTTTGTAAGAGCTGTATACATACCACAGGCTGCATTCAATCTAGACTGAGCACTCTTCTCCTCTCACAGCTGGAGAAAGTGATTACAGCTCTATGAACGGACACAGATCTCCCTTCTATGCAGGGAGAGTTAGGCACCGGGACAAAACTGTTATGTTTTCTCATTGTAGAATCTGTTGCAGTCTGATTTTTTGCTGGGTGTGGAGAGAGAAAATGCTATGGCCCCTGACTCTGAGTCTGGCAGGGATCGACACAAATTGTGCTGTTTCCTGATTGTGTAAGCCCTTCAGTGTAATTCTGTTTCTTCAGGCTGAATAAAGTGAAAATGTGACGGTCCCTTACTCTGAGTGAGAGACACAGCTCCGTGAATTTGACCGGGGGCTGTACAGAATGTAAATGAGCTCTCAGCTAATGAAATGCAAGGAGGAGGGATCTGGAGGGATCTGACCAGCACTGGAGATCAGTGTATACAAAAACACAAGATAAGGAATACTGTGAATACAAGACAGCTTTGCTAATGACATCTAATTGCAAAGTTGCTTGCTTTCACTGTCCACTTATTCTGAAGACCATTTAATGAAATGATAAAACCCCTTTAAGTTGAATTTGTATGTAAGTCGGAGCAGGTATATTTATTAACTGTAACTCCAGCACAAAAGGTTATTTTATTTTTAGTTTCAGATAGCGCAGGTAAGGGTTTTTACATTTGTTTTGCTGTCTGTGCCCCTATTAAGAATATTTCACCTCATTTTCATGTCATGTGTTACTGTGGCATGCCGGAACTTGTAGTTCCACAGCTACTATTTGCTGTAGAATATGGAACTACAAGTGCCTGCATGCCAGATAAGTCTCCCTTTATAACTAGGGGACAGTTGTAAGTTAAACGGTGTAAGTCGGGGACTGCCTGTATTCTGAAGCATAATCATTCTATAAAATTCATTTTTTACTGCGTGATTAAGCTCAAAAATATAATAGGATATATGATTTATGTGAAGATTGGACCACTGAAGTACATTTTGTATACTGATAGCGCCATCAACTATTGGATTTTATTATTTTGATTGGCACCCATAGCATAATAGAAGTGTGAGTGGCGGACACTTAGGGCGACATGTATGAAGCTCTCCACGTCGGGGCGCATGTTTTCGCCAGTTTTCCGGTGAAATTTGCTTATGATTTATGTCGGCGCCGGGGCGCGCTCATAGATACCATGTAAAGTCCGCTGCGCCTTGTCAGTGTTTGAGGTGCAGTGCGGGGCTGCGGCTAAGATTCGCCGCCTGAGGTAGTGCGCTCATACATGCCGTGTAAAGTCCGCCGCGCCTCACCAGTGTGAGGCGCAGTGCGGGGACTTAGGCGCAGTCCCGCACTGCGCCTAACATGTATTCCGATTCGAGACAGGCTGGAAAACAGCGAGAAATCATTAAAGATGTCCGTGCAGAGTATGAATAAAAAATTCGCCTTTATAAAGTGTAAAACATTCTCTGAAAAAGAGCTGAAACCTACTAAAAAAATACATAAATAAGATCACTTTCCAAAAATCAAGAATGGCGCAACATCGGGAATTTGGATATTGGAAATTTAGGGGAAATACAGTAATTCAAATTCTGTAAGCTATTCTCATTGGTCGGCAGAAACCAGCCAATCAGAATAGGAGCGACAGGGACCCATTATAACCTATGGAGAAGTATGGACCAATCAAAATCACAGGCGGGACAGTTCAAAATACAGTAAAAATGCAGAAAAGAGCTGATTGGTTGAACTAGCAGGGGCTTGGCAATCCCAGCCAATCAGAATAGGAGCGACAGGGAACCATTATAACCTATGGAGAAGTAATGACCAATCAAAATCAAAGACAGGACAGTTCAAAAAACTAAAAATGCAGAAAAGAGCTGATTGGTTGAGCTAGCGGGGGCTTGGCAATCCTGGCCAAGAGCTGATTGGTTGAGCCCAGGCGGCAGATATGAATCCACCAATCATATGTAGTGCGTCTATTTTGAATGGAGAAAGAAGGGCGCTATAGAAGGGCGCCCTAAAAGTTATCACTGTCTATGGGAAATATTCTAGTACTGTGATTAGTTGGGGAGATGAGGGGCTCGTCCAGCTTAGCCAATCAGCGGCTGAGCTACCTTCTCATAGAGTTCTATGGGGAAAAGAAATGCAGAGCGAAAATCAAATGATTTTCGTTACACCCATACTATTGATCCTTGGCTAACGAAAATAAAGAAATAAAAATGAATTTATTGAATTAATATATTTTTTTTCGTTACCCCCATATTATTGTTCTTTTTATATACAGATCGGTACAACTTCAGGAGTATTATCACTTGATTTCGGCCATGTACAGTTTTATTCCAGATTGCATTAGAAAACCCATAAGAGCGTCGCTCGCTCTCCCATTGGTCAAAATAACTGCGCCTCTTTTAACTTAGCCAATCACAAACAGAGCTCACTCTGCATTTCTTTTCCCCATAGAACTCTATGAGAAGGTAGCTAAGCCGCTGATTGGCTAAGCTGGACGAGCCCCTCTTCTCCCCAACCAATCACAGTACTAGAATATTTCCCATAGACAGTAATAACTTTTAGGGCGCCCTTCTATCGTGCCCTTCTTTCTCCACTCAAAATAGACGCACTACATATGATTGGTGGATTCATATCTGCCGCCTGGGCTTAACCAGTCAGCTCTTTTCTGCCTTTTTTGAACTGTGTTTTGAACTGTCCGCCTTTTCATTTGATTGGTCCATACTTCTCCATAGCTTATAATGGGTCACTGTCGCTCCTATTCTAATTGGTTGGTTTCTGCCGACCAATGAGAAGCGCTTACAGAATTTGAATTACTGTATTTCCCGGCAATTCTCTATATCCCAATTCCTTATGTAGCGCCGGTCTCGGCGACAAACACGTTGTTAGGGATTTAATTGATTTATGTTTATAGAAGGTTTCAGCTCTTTTGCAGATAATATTTTACACCTAATAAAAGTTATTTTTTTAATCATACTCCATGGCGCACCGCGCTGAGAGCCGAGATTTCATTGCCCCCATCTCTGCATTAACTACAATGGGACAAAGTAGCTCACGCTCTGATTGGCCGAGATAGCCAAGCCCCCGCTAGTTCAACCAATCAGCTCTTTTCTGCATTTTTACTGTATTTTGAACTGTCCCGCCTTTGAATTTGATTGGTCAATATTTCTCCATAGGTTATAATGGGTCCCTGCTGCTCCTATTCTGATTGGCTGGTTTCTGCCGACCAATGAGAAGAGCTTACAGAATTTGAATTACTGTATTTCCCGACAATTGCCAAGATCCTAATTCCTGATCCAGCGCCGTTCTAGATTTTTGGAAAGTGATTTTTTTATTTTATTTTTTTCTATTAGGTTTGAGCTCTTTTTCTGATAATGTTTTACACCTAATAAAGGCGATTTTGTTTGGAATCATACTCCATGCCGCACGGAGCTGAGCGCCGAGATTTCTGTTGCGATCTTCTTCTATGTTTCCTCGCATGTTCCTTTTTCGCTTCACTTCGCCTCCGCCGGATCATTTAGACCAAAATCAACCAGGTCTGCCTGTCGGAGCTGATGAGCGCTGCAATGCGCCGCACTTTGCCGAGCCGCGATCGTAAATGCCTCGGAGTTTTTTTCGATCGCGCCACGTCCCGCCCCAAAACGCCCACACCGCGCCCACACCACGCCCATTGCCCGCCCCTTCATGCGAAGCGCAGCCGAAAGTGCCGAACGCTGCGCCTAACAGCGCATCCCTGCGTCCGACAGGGGATTCGAGCCGGTGAGGCGCAGGATACGCCAGAAAACAGGCAAAAAGCCCGTTCATACATGTCGCCCTTAGAATACAAAGATACAGTAAAAGGACCCCTTAAAAATTAAATAAAAACGAAACCCAAAAAAACAATGGAACAATTTTTTTTATTTTCCATTTAACCACACAACTATTTTTTTTTTTTTGCTTTTTGAAACATAGTATGATATGGCACCAATAAAAAAAATTCCCCATAAAAATTTAAAAAGTTATGGCTTATGGAAGTCGGAATAAAAAAAAACATTGCTGCCCCAAAACTGGTTAATACATTAATTATGGTAGATATTATACAATCTTAATTATCATCCATTTCAGTAGTTAACAATGTGAAATACATTTTTAAAATTAAATAAAAATAAATTAAAGATCTTTTTTAAAAAATGTAACTACAATAGGCCAGATAACCAAGCAAGATAACATACCACAAGTTAAAGAGGTTTTACCACAAAGTCATTTCATGCCTGTTTTTTCTAACTTCAGTTATCAGTGTGCTCAAAAGGCGGTGCGTTTGATATGTTTGAACTGCATATTGTGTGAACCAGCAAGGTGACATCACCATGCCTTTATCCACAATGTGCTCACTCTTGTCAAACAATTTCTGTTTATGTAAAGAGCTGTGAATAGCTACAATATAGCTTAGTGGTTAGCACTTCTGCCTTCCAACATAAGGGTCCTAGGTAAAAATTCCTGCAGGAGCTACACATGTGGATTATTTGTTCTCATTGCACATACTTGATTGTGGTTTATTTTCATTTATTTACCCTGTTTGAGTACAGAATACAGAGAAAAGGAGTAGACTCACAGCACCTGGGGTTGAACACTCATTCAGCAGTGAGTGTGTTTGATTACTAGTCAGGGAAGAGACTGACAATAGCTTCCTGAGAGGAGAGGTGATGTCTGAGCATGTGCAGCCAGGACTGAGGAGCTCTGGTCAGTGGTTGTATCACCTGGAGATGAGCTGTATACCTTGGATCACTAAGGGAGAAGCTAAAACATAAATGGTACCACGTTTTTAATAATCATGAATTTTACTTTGTGGCAAATCCCCTTTAAAGGTTGCATCAAAACCTGTGTACAGAACGCCGAAAATTGTCTGTGGCAATAAGAAACAAGACCTATGAAAAGGAAGCTATACATCTCTGGGCAAATCTAAACACAAGCCTTCGAACAGAGAGGTACTTGGCAGCCATGTTAAATAAATATTATGAACCATGTGATTAGGCAGCGCTGACTGCAATGCCTGCTTTTAATTAAGCTTCCCCTAGTCTGGAATAAAGGGCTGATGAGACGTTGTAACAGAAGTACATGTGCGGTGCTAAAAGCTGGTGAACGGTCGGATCTGGTAAAGCTCAATTCAGATGTTATTCAGACTCCACATGCTAAACCAACTCACTTCTAGGCCCCGGATAACATTCTTTCCTAGGAGTACTTGTCTAGAGGACAGTCATTAAAGACAATTTTTTTGTCCAAAAAATATTAGTAGTAAAATGTAGCACTCAGCGTATATTCAAGACCAATTTCACATGGCCATAATGCAGTCATATTTTAGTGTCCATATTGCTATCAGCAACACCTACACTCACTGCACAACCAAATGCAGATCACGAAAGACTCTGGTTTAAAGGGGTTGTCTCACTACTTTGATTCATCTTACCTCAGTCCTGTTTTCTTGTTTTCACTTTGAATTCTGGGGCGTGTTTACTGGCTTCTTCTAGGCTGCAGTAGAAGCCAGGTCTGGAGCTATAGCAACCAGTGCTGGCAGCCTATCGTGAGAGAGTAAACAGGTCTGTAGCTATAGCGACCTGAGGAGCTGATGCAACCCATACAAGAGGGGATATCTAGGAATAGGTAGGTCCCTGTTAATGGACATATATTGCAAAGTGACTTGTTTTTGCAAGATCTTTAACATACAAAGTAATCCCTATAATGACACAACCCCTTTAAGCTGAGATCAGCAGAATAGGAGAAGTCTATATGTTGCACCCATAGGCCAATCCCTGGTTTCTGGACTGCACAGATCAACCTGTAACTCTATGGAGATCTCAATACTGATTATTTGAATTTTAAGGGATCTGGGTTTTTGAGAGGTAATAGGCATCATAAAGTATAGTAGTAATACAGCTGCAAAAAAATTGCTATAAATGAAGCATTGCAGACATTGGATTAAAAATATTTAGAAGGGCTTCTATTGGCACCAAGTACTGTATAACACAAGAGAAACACTAGTATTTCTGGCCATAACATGACTTGTATATGGCATTTTTACAAGTGAGTGGAGATTGACTGCTATGATGTCCCCCATACACTGCACACTCAGAAAAGAGGATATCCTGCTCTCTATATCTCTGTTTAGCATGTCCTCAGCAGCTGCAGAAGCATAGAAAGCATAATATAGCAGACATAAGCAGTGCTGCTGTGAAGCAGCTTAATTTAAAGCTCCTGGGCTCCAATGAAATATCTATAAAAGGGGACCCAAGCTACTATGTGCCATTTATAATACTACTTATTATTTAGCAGAGTGGCATTTGGGCAGCTTAAAGGGATTTTCTCACCATGCAGTTTCACAGAGTCACAGCCTGCTTTAGACTTACACTTCCTGGTCAGACTGTGGGTGGGTCTATAGCAGTGATTGGCATTTCACCAGTGCTATTCGTAGCTATTCGTGTTACAGTGATATGAGTGCAAGAGATTTATAATATATGCTATACAAGGCTCCAGAGCTCTAAAATGTAAAAAGCTTCTCATTTAATTTAGTAAATAAACTCTGTTGCCAGAAATAAGATTCTGTAGGGAGTGACTCATCATGGTAGGAATTGACTGACTGTCAGCAGCTTAAATCAATCAGATAAGAAACAGAGGAGAGACATGGGGAGAGGTGGTTGGTAACCAGAGCAGCTTATGTACTTTAAGGGTAGATAAAATCTTTTTTATCTCCTGACCAAAGCAAAATAATATAACACACCCTTATACACTCTGCTCTCTCCCCCCATATAACACACCCTTATACACTGCTCCCCCACCTATATAACACACCTGTATACACTCTGCTCCCCCCACCTGTATAACTTTCACTCTTATACATTCTGCTCCCCCACCCATTTAACACACCCTTATACACTCTGCCCCCTGACCCATACAACTCACATCCTTATACACTCTGCTCCCCCCACCCATATAACACAGCCTTATACACTCTTCTCCCCCACCCATATAACACAGCCTTATACACTATGCTCCCCCACCTATATAACTCACACCCTTATACACTCTGCTCCCCCCACTCATATAAGACACCCTTATACACTCTGCTCCACCCACTCATATAACACAACCTTATACACTCTTCTCCCACCACCCATATTGCACACCCTTATACACTCTGCTCCCCTATATAACTCGCCCTTATACACTCTGCTCCCCTCACCCACATAACACCCTTATACACTCTGCTCCCCCCATCCATATAACACACCCTTATACACTAGGAAATATAAGAGTTTTACATAGCACTCAATAGTTGCTATAATTTTACAATATTTGCGTGGATGTACGCCCCGCAAATACACCTTGTGAGCATACCCTTAACCACAGAAGTATATGGCATGTTACCTATAATAATATTGTTTTAGCTGGTGACAAATATTATAGGGTAGATTTAGCAAAACTTGTGCATGCGAAAAGCTTAGCATTTCTTTCGAATAACCAATCAAATTGCTTCTTTCATTTTCAAAATGGCCTCTGAAAATGAGATTCAGGATATTATTGGTTGACATAAGCAACTGCTCCACTTTCTGGTTGCACTAGTTCTATCAAAATGCGCCATTGGTGCTTTCTAGTGATCGTTGAATAATATGACTTTATTACATATAGAAAGTACATACGCACAAATATGTATCCTGAAGCCTAGTCCTCTTGTATTTAGCAATAAAATCTAAATCTCCTACATAAATTCAAGCACAAGTTTCAATCATACTAGTTTCATATTTTCATCCACGCCTCATCATCATAAAACTATAAGTAGACCCCTGAGATAGCACTGCCAATGGATGCCATTTGTGCAAAAGAATGAACAGAGAACCAAGCTTAGCCGAAACAGTTGAGTCATTTTTACTCTGCATTGACGTGTATTTCATAAACGACTTATTTAATAAGCCCTTTATGCATTAGCCCTTGTCTGGCCATCAATGAAAGATGCATATGTTTTGGCTGCACACCCCTCCTCATGGGAACAGAGGAGAACATTTTCATCACGCAACCTCCGCTCCTCACAGGACCTTCTCCTCTGCTCTCCTCTTATCACCTCCTCACATAACCGTCTCCAAGACTTCTCTCGTGCTTCCCCCACACTTTGGAACTCACTGCCCCAACACCTCAGACTCTCCCCCTCTCTCACCGGCTTCAAACGTAACCTGAAAACCTACCTCTTCAGGTTTGCCTATAACCAACATTAACCGTGTCGCACTCCTCCGCCCCACAAACATGTCTGCCCCTCACCTCCTGTCTCTTCACCCCTTCCCTGTAGATTGTAAGCCCTCGCGGGCAGGGACCTCTTTCCCTCTGTACCAGTTGTTAGTCACTTATTGTCACTTTGTAATTGTTTGACCAATGTTATTTATGTACCCGCCTGAAATGTACAGCGCCCTGGAATCAAGGGCGCTCCAAAATAAACGATAATAATAAATAAATAATAATAATAACACAATTCTCAAAAATAAGCAACTTAAAAATAAATCAATGGTAAAAGCCTGGATCTTTGCAGCAGCTGATGGAAAAACACCATTTTAGTACTCAGGAGGAATCTAGTTGCATTAGACGCGCGTGTTGGGTAGTAAAAAGAGGACTGTCTATTTTTTCCTCACAGCTTCATTGTTTCTGCTGGCTAGACAAGACTGTATTGGGTTTTCATTCTGAAAAGCATATCCTTTACTGTGAGACAACTGTGACTTTGCAATTGATGCAATTGATGGTGCAAAGTTCTGGAAGTCTCATAAAATGTACTACATTTATATAGTTACATAGTTTGTAAGGCCGAAAAAAGACAGACGTCCATCCACCTCAGCCTATTGTGCTAAAGTGTTGACCCAGAGGAAGGCAAAAACCCCCAGGAGGCAGAAGCCAATTGTCCTCTTTTTAGGGAAAAAATTCCTTCCTGACTCCAATCTGACAATCAGAATAAATCCCTTGATCAACGACCCCCCTCTAGAATCCTGGTCCCTATAACTTGTTATATTTCTACATCTAGAAATGTATCCAGACCCTTTTTGAACTCTGTTAGTGAAGTCACTATGACAAGTTCCTCTGGCAGAGAGTTCCACAGTCTCACTGCTCTTACAGTAAAGAATCCCTTTCTATTTGCTACTGTAAATTAAGTAGAGAATGTAAAGCAACTGAGAAACTTTTTGAAGGAGCTTAGATGGTTTCAAAACCTCATTCTCATGAGTTCTAAGTTTTCCATGAAATGTTAGACTTTGGGCCACGTTTATGAATGTGTTTAGGTTGTAAAACTCACTTTTTTTGCCCTTAGGCTACTATGGGCAAAAGAGTGAGTTTTAGGCCTAAACACTTCCATACATGTGGCTCTTTATTTTTATGTCGTGTTAACATTAGCTTGATTTTTTTTACATTATTAGGGAAAACGGTAAAAAGAAGAAAAAGTCTGTTTATCACTTTTTTAATATTTTTTTAACAGTAATGGACATTATATATATATATATAAAAGTTTTAAAGTTATAGGGTCACCTGGATGGGGCTAAAAGTTGGGTTGTAGTATTTTAATGACATTTTTTTTGTTTTGTTTTTTTTAATTATCTTATTTTATATATTGTGCCCCCTCAGGGTCAGAAGAATTAATTATTTTTTTGTTTTGTTTTACAGATTTCCCCTTTAGCTGATATATTAGCCCGAGTTACAGGTGAAATCCAGGGGAAATTGCTGTGTGGGTGCATGCGTGAAAGGGCCCCCCACCACACACACAGCCAGGGGGGAGAAGCTGTGACTAAAGCCTGCTTGAGGAAGGGGAGGGACCTCCCCGAAACGTTGCAGTGTGCAGCAAACAGCTTGACTAGACACGGACTGCCCGGTCTCTCAGTTTCTCCTCGCAAGCCCTTGCTAGGGCAAAAGAAAGAAACTGGACTGCTTTGAGTTGCCTTGTTACGTACAGTTCACATGGACACGGAGCTTTCAGTCATATGCAATTCTTGCAAAGCCCGATATAGGGCATGAACCTTGGGATGCTGAAATTACTGATACAAGAGGTGTACCAAAGCAAGTATACATTTACATCCCTTTCTATTACATTTGTTAAAGAAATGTTTTTTTACAAGGCTTATAGAAATAAATTTAAAATATTTATTATTCTTTAAAAATTATTAAAAAAGTTGATGAAAGTGGCCCATATTTACTTGGAATATTGATTATCTAGGTTTGTAGAGCTATGTGTGGAGACTATAAGGGATGGATATATAAGAATATAAGTGACAGACGATATCATTAAGTTACAACAATTGTATGAGCATGTATAGCCTTATTAATCGTTTTTCGAGTATTTAACTCATGCAGGGACTAAAGTTCTTGATTGTCGCTCTGGTCATTTTCTGCGTCTGGACATGACATTTTTTAAGGTTTGACTTTTTCTTCGTTCTTTTAATTCAAGATAGGAAAAACCCAAACCATGTTTATTCCCGACAAAAAAGAACATCTTAATTGCCACCTTTAACCTCGGGACTCCTGGAACTGCTGCTCGTGCTGTGTAGGCTCTTGCTGCACTCATGACATCCTTGATTGCAAAAATTAAATGCATTCGTTACACTATTGTAACTGAGCAGTAGACATGCTGTCATTTTTTAGGTATATAATATTATAATTTGTCCTCTGGGCACTAATCTTGAAGACCACAACTCTAAGTGGGGGCATAGGTGTTTGCATATAACTATATATCTATATACATAACCCATCCAAATAACTATCTAGAAACAGCATGCCAAACAACAATGTGTCTATAGTAACTGTCCTAGAGGCTAAAAAGGTTGTACAGGATTAGAAAAACATGGTCCTCTTTTTTTTTTTTAATGGTGCCACACCGATCCACAGGTTGGATGTGGTATGGCAGCCTAGCTACATTTACTTTAATCAGTTCCTAACCAGGCTGGTTTCTCTCCTTCCTGACCAGGCACGTTTTTATTTTCTTTAAGACATAGTTACATAGTTTGTAAGGCCGAAAAAAGACAGACATCCATCCAGTTCAGCCTGTTGTGCTAAATTGTTGATCCAGAGGAAGACAAAAAACCCCATTGAGGTAGAAGCCAATTGTCCTCATTTTAGGGAACAAATCTGGCAATCAGAATGAATCAACAACCCTTCTTCAGAATCCTGGTCACTATAACTTTTTATATTATTACATCTAGAAATACATCCAAACTCTTTTTGAACTCTGTTATTGAATTCACCATGACAAGTTCCTCTGGCAGAGAGTTCAACAGTCTCATTGCTCTAACAGTAAAGAATCCCTTTCTATGTTTATGTGGAAACGTTCTTTCCTCTAGGCATAGAGGACGCCCCCTTGTTCTGGATACAATCCTGGGTATAAATAGATTCTGGGAGAGATCTCTAAATTGACCCCTGATCTTTTTATACATATTTATTATGTCCCCCTCAAGCCATCAAAAATGCTTTATTATTCTTAGTTATTCTACAATTTTTTCACCCTTTTTCTATATGTAAGGCTTTATTTGTATGTAGTGTAAATTTTAAAACGTAGCTTTTATGTAACTGCTAAAACACTTTCTCATGCTCTGTTATTTTAAAAATGTTTCTGCCTTTTTTCCATTATATGTAAGGCTTTATTTTTAAGCAATTTTTACATTTTTACATTAGATTTAGATTTTTGATCAGTTTTGTAATTGTGTCACTTTTCCATCATGGTTTTTGGTTCATCGCGGACAGGATCAAAATGTTGCTGTTTAAGCTGTCAGTGTTTTTTTCATTAAGATTTTTTTTTGCATGTGTGTAATATTGTTTTGTTTTTTTATTTTACATTTTGCGCTCCCCCATAAATTCAAAAAAAGATCTCAGCCAATTTCCTCTGTACTGGGTTTAAGCTCAGTCACAAAGGAAATACAGAGGAAATGCAGCCCCCTGAACTTACTGCACAGCAGATCCTGCAGCATCTGCAACTAACGAGCCCCAGCATAGTTATATATAGTTTATATATAGTTAGTACAGTTGAAAAAAGACATGTGTCCATCAAGTTCAACCAAGGGTGGGGAAAATGTGGTTGAAGGGAGGGAGACAAGGATTTTAAGTCCAGCCTCACCACTGGTTAATGCCCTGAAACCCACAAGGCAAGAACCAATCTGCTCCAGTGGAGACCCCATCTCTGACCCCAGAGCCGCCACCAGACAGGATCCAGAATTTTACATAGCAACGTACGCATTAATATTCTTTAGTTTCAGGTAGGTATCTAAGCCTTTCTTGAAACTCCCAACTGTTCCTGCTGTGACCAGCTCATCAGGCGGCTATTCCACAGATTCACAGTTCTTACAGTGAAGAACACTCTTCTCCTCTGGAGACTGAATCCTTTTTTCTCTAGTCGAAGGGAATGTCCCCTTGTGTTTTGAGGGGGCTTTACCTGAAATAATTTTTCCCCATTCTTTTTGTAGGGATCATTTATATATTTATATAAATTAATCATGTCCCCCCGAAGCCGTCTTTTCTCAAGATTAAATAAGTTCAATTCTTCTAACCTCTCTT
Organism: Phyllomedusa bahiana; assembly: GCA_025379985.1. Classification (NCBI taxonomy): domain Eukaryota; kingdom Metazoa; phylum Chordata; class Amphibia; order Anura; family Hylidae; genus Phyllomedusa; species Phyllomedusa bahiana. The sequence continues at coordinate 19,096 of JAODAL010005133.1, read as the reverse complement.
CATAACTAAGATCCTCCATTCCCCTTATAAGTTTGGTTGCTCGTCTTTGCACTCTCTCTAGTTCCATTACATCTTTTCTATAAACTGGAGCCCAGAACAGAACAGCATATTCTAAGTGAGGATGCACCAATGCTTTGTACAGCGGTAGAATTACATCCTTTTCCCGCGAGTGCATGCCTCTTTTAATACACGCCAATATCTTACTTGCCCTAGAGGCAGCTGATTGACACTGCATGCTGTTCTGTAGTCTATGATCTACAAGAGCGCCCAGATCTTTCTCAACAAGAGATTCTCCAAGTTTTTCTCCCCCTAGGACATATGATGCTGTAGATTATTTCTACCCAGATGCAGAACCTTACATTTATCCACATTGAACCTCATTTGCCAAGTGGATGCCCAAGCACTCAGTGTGTCCAGGTCTGCTTGCAATTTATGAGCATCTTCCATAGATTGCACTACCCTGCATAGCTTGGTGTCATCTGCAAAAATAGAAACCGTGCTATTGATCCCTTCCACTATATCATTAATAAATACATTAAATAAAAGAGGACCCAATACTGAGCCCTGGGGCCATCACCCACAACCGGGGACCACTCAGAGTAGGAGTCATTTACCACCACGATCCGATATGATCCGATAGCCAGTTTTTAATCCAATTACGCACTGTTATTTCTAACCCAATAGACATTAATTTACCCAATAAACGCTTATGCAGGACAGTGTCAAACGTCTTTGCAAAGTCTAAAAACACAGTATCCACAGCTGCCCCACTATCCAGACTTTTACTCACCTCTTCATAAAAAACAGATCAGATTGGTCTGACAGCTTCTGTTCTTAATAGATCCATGCTGGCAATCACTTATAATATTGTATTTGTCCACATATTCCTGTGTATAGTCCTTTATGGGCCCCTCAGTCACGTGACCTTCAGGGTCAGGGAGCTGGAAGGCTTCCTGCTTATCTATATAAAGAGTGCTGATTAAGTGCCTTATGTATAACAATTGAGAAGGCAGCGATGGAAAAAAAAACTTTCCCTGCCTTCTCAGTGGAGAGCCCAGCTGCTGCTGATAGTCATCTCTTTCTGCAGCTGCACAATTACCATGTAGCTGAACACTCAGCAGCAATACTTTAAAATAGCCATGCAAAGTTAAATGACCTCACCCTGGATGTATATAGTGAGCGGTCCTCACTATAATGTACAATGAGCGGTCCTCATTTACTTAATTTAGCCTAGCTGCAGTACGAGGCGCATACCATCAAGATGTATGCATCTTGGCGCAGATTCAAAAAAGCAACTATGCAACTATCTACCTATGAGCCACTTAAAGGGTTTTCTCACTACAAAGATTAGCTTTCAACATGAAGGGACAGTTAAATGAAGACTTTATCTAATATATTGGTCAACAGATTTTACTTTACTCAAGAGATCAGAGCATTTTTATGTGTTCTTCAGTGAACACAGGTTTCTATGTTAACCTGTGTACCACACCATCTGATTTGAGCAGAAAGCAGGGAGTGTCATCACCCTCTGGAGAAAAACTAACTATCCCTAACAAGATAAGCCTTTGCTTTCACTCCTCATATCCTGTGTAGCTTTGTTAATTACAGATTAGATTTCCTGCACTGCTCTAATAGCCCCGTCCAGGATGGTAATGTTACTCCCTAGTGTGTCTTATCAGCAGCACAGGAACTTGTTTTTTTCTTACTGACAAACTTTAACTCTTTAAGTTCCGTGGCTTTGTTTCCTGCTGTTAAAACCCCTCCATTAAAAAAAAATTCCTCTAAGAGGCTCAGCTAAGAATAGCAGAGCTAAAATGTCAGTCACCACCCACAGCCTGAACAGGAAGTGTGAGCCTGAAGCTGGCTGTGAAGAAAAGGCTCTATGATGCTGCATGGTTAAAACAAGCCTTTAAGGACTGAAATGTAAAAGTATATTTGGTCAAGAGTAGAGATGAGCGAGCAGTAAAAGGTTCTAGCTCAATTAGAATCTCGAACTTCAGTGTGTTCGGTTCGGAGCTCTATTCGAACTCAAAACACATTAAAGTCAATGGGAGAAGATGTTCTGTATAATTTTTATACCTATACAGGTGAGGAGAAGCTGGAATTACCATCCATAACAGTAAACTGGATACGTGGAACAACTTAGTGAAGAAAACTTGGCTCTAATAGTGACAGAAAAAAATTGAAAGACTAAAATACTTTATTCCTTTCAATGGCTAACTGAAAAGATGAGGACAGCTTGCAAGCCGGGGCGGAGCTATAGGATGTGCAGCGGTAGCAGCTGCTAGGGGGCCCTGCATCCTGGGGGGGGGGCCCAAAAGTCCCTTTGACACATTGGAGATTTGGAGACCGTGTGTTATACAATTACGGAACCCTCAAAACTGCAAAAGCTGAACTTTTGGGCACTGAGTATGATTTAGCAAATCCAAGCACCCTGTATAATATATATTCATGTAAATGAGAGTTAGGCGTTATGTGAACCTGCAAAGTTGCCAAAAGACAGCTTCTTGGTGTGAGAAAGATGTAGCCAGCAATACCAAACTCCCTAACTATTGCTGTCTATGGAGAGGAAAATGCTATCTAAGAGCAGTCTGTACAGTACAGAGAGTGAGCTGAAAATGGCGTTCACAAGGCAATACAGTGAAATATATATAACATGGTCATGTGATTTTAGCAACCAATGAGAGCCCTACACCTCACCGATGACGTTTTTGACACTTCTCTGTGTTCTGCACTGATTGGATGGACGCCAAAAGTGCAGAAAGCCGCTGCAAATGAAACTATGTCGAACTAGAACTTTACTCGAACGAACCTTAAAAGGTTCGGTTCAAGTTCTATAAATTCGAGAAGTTCTACTAGATCTTAACTTTTTCTAGAACGGTTCAATCAACACTAGTCAAGAGCCCTATCTGCTGAATTGTATAGTACACCTTACATTTACACCTTCAGAGATTTGCACTGTGACACCACATCCTTTGGCCTTGAAGTGACTAACAAAATAGTTGGGAATTATATTGGAAAATACAATTTCCGAAAAGTAGCATGGCAGAGTTCAGTGGCAGCTTGTCCAATGCCTCTCATATCATCTGGGTGGTATCCGGCTACATATGTTCTAGAAAATCTGCTGCTTCGATGATTCTGGTGAGTGAAAATTAACCTATTTCGGTCACATAGGTGTCTGCCAGATGAGGGCAATGTAGATATTGCCAAGTTTTAAACAGAGCTGTCCCGAGAGTCCGCTCAGGAGGCATCTATCTGAACCAGAGCACTGAAATTTTCCTGTTGCGGAAGGATGTAGACTGAGAAATGATTCCAGCACCGGACTAGAGTTACATTTTTATGAATAAATTACACATTCATGGGTGAAGGAATATCCTTGTGGTTTTAGCCCTGGTCTGCACAGTGGGAGACCCAGGCTGCGAGCCAGATCTATCTTTATATAACTCGGCTCTGCTTAGGTTCATTTATACAAACTGTTGTGCAACTGCTTTGCCTTTAAAAAGAAAATGGACGCAGAGTTAATTGCTCACAGGACCTTCTATATTTCCTATTTTTGACATAAAGAAACATTTATAATGTTGCCTCATCCAGATGCGTTCCCACCAATATGCCATTCATACATTCTGCTCTTATTTTCCTAGTATCAGCAGACCAGCTCCAGACTGGAAAAAGCAGCTAGAATCTAAAGTAATAACTACTTTAGAACCAGAGAAGAATGTACAGGGGTGTAGGGGTAGGAGGCACGCCTGGCCCTGGTATCTGAAAGGGCCCAGACACCGCTCTGCATACAGGTAAGTTCCAGCATTAAGGCTGTGTCCACACAGCAAGTGTAAAACACTGGTCGGATACTATAACAAAATCCGACGGTATTTTACAATCTGTTTTTGTTTTCTGGAGCATTTTTTCGTGTGGATTTTGCGGCCGGTTTTTGGATTCGGACGACTCATTAAAGGGGTTGTCTCACTACATCAATTCATCTTACCTCAGTCCTGTTTTCTTGGTTTCATTTTGAATTCAGGGGCGGGTTTACTGGCTTCCACTAGGCTGCAGTAGAAGCCAGGTCTGTAGCTATAGCAACCAGTGCTGGCAGCCTATCAGGAGAGATCAAACAGGTCTGTAGCTATAGTGACCTGAGGAGCTGATGCAGCCCATACAAGAGGGGATATCTAGGAATAGGTAGGACACTGTTATTGGACACATATTGCAAAGTGACTTGTTTTTGAAAGATCCTTAACATAAAAAGCAATCCTTGTAGTGAGACAACCCATTTAACATTAACAGAACATTTTCCACTGGAAATCTGTTGGAAGAATGTACATGTTCCAAGATTTTTGGGATTTGAAATCCGATCTCAGAAAATCCGAGCTGTGTAGACTGCAGCTCAGATTTTCTATTGAGGTCTTTGGAAATGGTTTATAGTCGTTTTTTCACCGGTTTAAAAATCTGAAAAAACCATCTGTAAACCGTTGCTGTGTAGACGGACCCAAATAGTTAATGGTGTGGTAGTCAACAATATTGTTACAAATTTTGCATTAGGTCCCAGAAGCTTAAAGGGGTTTTCCCATCATGGACTAGTGATATGCCATCAAAGTCTGTGGTAGGAAAGCCACTTTAAAGTGAACCTGTCAGATTGTTTATGCTGCTCTATTTCAAAGCAGGATGTGATAGAGGAGAGAAGCTGAGCTCTGTGATATATAGGGTTATGTGATAAAGGAGAGGAGCTGAGCTCTGTGATATATAGGGTTATATGATAAAGGAGAGAAGCTGAGCTCTGTGATTATAGGGTTATATGATAAAAGGGAAAAGCTGAGCTCTGTGATATATATGGGTTATATGATAGAAGGAGCGTGAGCTCTGTGATATATAGGATTATATGACAGAGGAGAGGAGCTGAGCTCTGTGATATATAGGGTTATATGATAGAGGAGCTGAGCTCTGTGATATATAGGGTTATATGATAGAGGAGAGACTGAGCTCTGTGATATATAGAGTTATATGAAAGAGGAGAGAAGCTGAGCTCTGTGATATATAGGGTTATATGATAAAGGAGAGAAGCTGAGCTCTGTGATATATAGGGTTATATGATAGAGGAGGGGACCTGAGCTCTGTGATATATAGGATTATATGATAGAGGAGAGAAGCTGAGCTCTGTGATATATTGGGTTATATGATAGAGAAGCTGAGCTCTGTGATATATAGGGTTATATGATAGAGGAGAGAAGCTGAGCTCTGTGATATATAGGGTTATATGATAGAGGAGAGAAGTAGGACTCTGTGATATATAGGGTTATATTGATAGAGGAGAGATGCTGATCTCTGTGATATATAGGGTTATATGATAGGGGGAAGGGCTGAGCTCTGTGATATATAGGATTATATGATAGATGAGGGGAAGCTTAGCTCTGTGATATATAGGATTATATGATGAGCTGTGGTACAGTTGGGAAAAATGTTATATGATAGAGGAGGGGACAGCTCTTTATATATAGGGCTATATATAGAGGGACAGGACTGATCTCTTTATATAAGGGTTAAAGGTGAGGAGAGAAGCTGCTTGTGTACATGGGGTTATATGATAGGGGAGCTGAGCTCTTTTTGATATATGGGTTATATGTGAAGAGAATTTTTAAACCGTGATAAAAGGGGGTTATATGATAGAGGAGCTGAGCTCTGTGATAAAAAGGGTTTTTATATGATAGGGGAGAGAACTGACCGTGATAATAGGAAAATGATAGAGGGAAAAGGAGCTCTTATAATAGGTTATATGAAAAGGGAGCTGAGCTCTGTATTAAGGATATATGATAGATAGAAGCTGGCCGTGATTAAGGATTAAGAGCTGAGCCTGTGGTATACAGTGGGGAAAAAAAGTATTTATCAGCCACCAATTTTGCAAGTTCTCCCCTCAAAAATGAGAGAGTGAATGGCCTGACCTCAACTATGAGAGACAAAATGAGAAAACAAATCCAGGAAATCATTGTCTGATCTGAAAAGAATTTATTTGCAAATTATGGTGGAAAATAAGTATTTGGTCACCTACAAACAAGTAAGATTTCTGGCTCTCACAGACCTGTAACTTCTTCTTTAAGAGGCTCCTCTGTCCTCCACTCATTACCTGTAGTAATGGATCGTGTTTGAACTTGTTATCAGTATAAAAGACACCTGTCCAGATCCTCAAGCAGTCACACTCCAAACTCCACTATGGTGAAGACCAAAGAGCTGGTGAACACCAGAAACAAAACTGTAGCCCTGCACCAGGCTGGGAAGGCTGAATCTGCAATAGGCAAGCAGATTGGTGTGAAGAAATCAACTGTGGGAGCAATAATTAGAAAATGGAAGACATACAAGACCATTGATAATCTCCCTTGATCTGGAGCTCCATGCAAGAGCTCACTCCGTGGGGTCAAAATGATCACAAGAACAGTGAGCAAAAATCCTAGAACCACATGGGGTGACCTAGTGAATGACCTGCAGAGAGCTGGAACCAACGTAACAAAGGCTACCATCAGTAAAACACTACGCCTCCAGGGACTCAGATCCTGCAGTGCCAGACGTGTCCTCCTGCTTAAGCCAGTACATGTTCGGGCCCAGCTGAAGTTTGCTAGAGAGTATTTGGATGATCCAGAAGAGTATTGGGAGAATGTCATATGGTCAGATGAAACCAAAGTAGAACTGTTTGGTAGAAACTCAACTCGTCGTGTTTGGAGGAGAAAGAGAATGCTGAGTTGCATCCAAAAAACACCATACCTACGGTGAAGCATGGGGGGGGGGGGGTTTGGAAACATCATGCCTTGGGGCTGTTTCTCTGCAAAGGACAACTGATCCGTGTACATGAAAGAATGAATGGGGCCACGTATCATGAGGTTTTGAGTGCAAATCTCCTTCCATCGGCAAGGCATTGAAATTGAAACTTGGCTGGGTCTTTCAGTATGACAATGATCCCAAGCACACTGCCAGGGCAATGAAGGAGTGGCTTCGTGAGAAGCATTTCAAGGTCCTAGAGTGGCTTAGCCAGTCTCCAGATCTCAACCCCATGGAAAACCTTTGGAGGGAGTTGAAAGTCTGTGTTGCCCAGCGACAGCCCCAAAACATCCCTGCTCTAGAGAAGATCTGCATGGAGGAATGGGCCAACATACCATCAACAGTGTTCCAACCTTGTGAAGACTTACATAAAATGTCTGACCTCTGTCATTACCAACAAAGGATATACAACAAAGTATTGAGATGAACTGTTGTTATTGACCAAATACTTATTTTCCACCATAATTTGCAAATAAATTCTTTCCAAATCAGACAATGTGATTTTCGGGATTTGTTTTCTCATTTTGTCTCTCATAGTAGAGGTCAACCTATGATGTCAATTACAGCCTATCTAATCTTTGGAAGTGGGAGAACTTACACAATTGGTGGCTAACTAAATACTTTTTTCCCCCACTGTATAGAGTTATATGATAGAGGAGAGAAGCTGAGCTGTGTGATAAATATTAATAATAGTAATAGGACAAGGATGTAATATTACCACTGTATAGAATGGATGTAATGGAGCTAGAGAGAGTGCAAAGACGAGCAGCCAAACTAATAAGGGGAATGGAGCATCTTAGTTATGAGGAGAGGTTAAAAGAATTGAACTTATTAAGTCTTGAGAAAAGATGACTACGGGGAGACATGATTAATTTATCTAAGTATTTAAATGACCCCTACAAAAATTATGGGGAAACATTTTTTCAAGTAAAGCCCCCACAAAAGACAAGGGGACATTCCCTTCGGCTGGAGAAAAATAGATTCAATCTCCAAAGGAAAAAAGCGTTCTTCACTGTGAGAACTGTAAATCTGTGGAAAAGCCGCCTGAGGAGCTGGGAACAGCAGGAACAGGTGAGGGTTTCAAGAAAGTCTTAGATAACTACCTAAAGAATATATACATATGTAGCCATATAAAATTCTTGATTCATTCTTATGGCAACTCTGGGATCAGAATTGAAATCTTCCTTAGAGCAGATTTGTTCTTGTCTTATGGGTTTCAAAGCTTTCATCAGTAGAGGAAACTAGGCTTAAACTCCTTATCTCCCTCCCTTCACCCACATTTTCCCCACTCTTGGTTGAACTTGATGGACATCTGTCTTTTTTCAACCGTAATAACTATGTAACTAATAATAATCTTTATTTATATAGCGCCAACATGTTAACCAATCAGCACCCTACAGTCTCGCTGCACGGTTGCCAATTGGAGCGAGAAACCTTGTGTGGCCGTGGCATTTAAGTGGTTAAACAACAGGGAACGGAGCCGGCTCTGTTCCCTGTTATTACTGTCAGGTGTCAACTGAAGTTAGCAGCTGTCACCAGCCTTCTTTGTAGCGGGACTGCAAAACATAGAACCTTTCCCCACCATAAAGTACTCACAGTACTTACTGTGATGGTAAGAGGTTAAGACACTGGGCACCTTTTACTCGACTATACTCAGAACTTGTATAGAAGTGAATGGTGTCCTCTGACTTCTCCAGTAATGTCTATTTTAGTAATTAACTTTATTCCCTGTGAAAAAAAAAATCCTGAAGCATCATTTTATACAGCTTTGTGTTGTGCTGTAGCTTTGTTAATCCTTCTAGAAATGTATTACTAAATTTTCAACTGGGTGTTACCAATTGTCTTTTTTTTGTGTGTAGGGGTGTCGCTGCGCACATTGATTCTGTTAACAATGACTATTTATAACACCAAGTTGACAATTTAGTAATTTCCAGGAGGAATTACAGGGAAGACCCCATGCCAGGGGTAAAGCTAGCTCCAGGTAAAATAGCTGGGGCTCCAAACCTTACCCAGACCGGCATGCCGGCAGGCCTGCTCAACTATATGCAAGCCCTCGGGACACCCATATAGCTGAAAACTACTGTTGCTCAACGCAACAGTAAACTGGGCAGCGGAGCGAGGAAGTGACATCATCGCACCGCTGCCTCTCCTAGACCACACAGCCTAGTCACTCTGTCTGTGCTGTGCGGCCTAGGAATCGCCGGAAGGAGCGTCCTTGTGCTGGCGATGTGATGATGTCACACCGTCAGTGTCGGGCAGGAGAGGAAAGTGCTTGGCGTAGAAGGAAGATGGGTGAGTATTGTTGTTATTATTTTTTTTGACGATCTATAAACCTAACTATCAAGGGGACTTGTGAACAGTTACTGTATCTATAGAGGGGTCTTATACGCTGCTACCTATAGTGGGGACACATATTCAGCTATCTATTGAGGGGTCTTATATGCTGCTACCTATAGAGGAAACATATATTCAGGTATCCATAGAGGGGTCTTATATGTTGCTACCTATAGAGGGGACACATATTCAGCTATCTATAGAGGGGTCTTATATCTTGCTACCTATAGAGGGGACACATTCACCTATCTATAGAGGGGTCTTATATGCTGCTACCTATAGAGGGGACACATATTCAGCTATCTATAGAGGGGTCTTATATCTTGCTACCTATAGAGGGGACACATTCACCTATCTATAGAGGGGTCTTATATGCTGCTACCTAGAGAGGGGACACATATTCAGCTATGTATAGAGGGGTCTTATATGCTGCTCCCTATAAATGGGACACATATTCAGCTCTCTATAGAGGGGTCTTATATGCTGCTACCTATAGAGGGGACATATATACTGCTGCCAATAGTGAGGACATATTTTCAGCTATCTATAGAAGGATCTTACTGTATATGCTGTTACCTATACTCCCCATCCCATTCTATCATAGAAAAGCCAGTTGCTATAGGAACGGTGCGTCACCATGTTTTCCAATTAGGAAGGGAGCTGTATAAACCCCCTAGTAGGTAGGTAAGTAGATATGTGCTGGAAAAGTGAGGATTCTAAAATGTTTGTGTGTTAAATTCTGCAGAGACGAGTCATGGCCGGGAGAAGTCATCATGGCGGTGTGGGCCAAATGGAGAGCAGGGAAGGTGAACAACTCCAATCAGAAAAGATGTCTCCTGTGAGTCACTAAATGTAACTTCAGTATAATCACTTATATTTCTGCAGAGCCTACATACAACTAGTTTCTACCACTTTATGGTCAATGTATGGCGGTAATATATGTGTAGAGCCTGTGTAAACTGTCACATGTAGTGGTTGCGTTTGGTCAGGGTCTGTCAGTATTATTTGATCCTTAAGTAGTAATAGTTTTTGGTCTTGGTATTGGAGGAGTTTTCTTTTTTAGTAACAATCATTTGTCTGGTATATTTTCTTCATGTATAAGTGTATTATTTATAAGGTATTACACTGTCATACAGAGGTGAGCGATTTTGAAAAAGCAAATTTGTCATCGCTGATTTTCATTGTACAGTGACTTCTGAGGTTATGGGTGGGATCTATGTGGAATGTGCAGAAAATTAGTGACAGGAACATATGTTTTTTCTCCATAAAAATAAAAAAAGCCGCAGTTCACAATGTGGTGTGAAAAATACTGGGTGAACCCAGCCCTACTGAGCAAAATGTAACAGAAAGGGTCCAGGCCCCGGTTGTATTAGGACCCAAGCAACACCCCTGATCCACACACCATGAAGATCTAAGCAAAGATAATTCATAATTATTATGAGGAATACAATTATCTAACATAAGAGTGCAGAACTATAGCTATAGCAGCTGCTCTGGGGCCTAGATGTTAAGGGAGCCAAACAAGTGCAAGAACATTGTACCTTTTTCTAGCGAATGACAAGTGGGTGTTTTTCTGCTATCTGGCACTGAAATGGAAGTAGCCTCAAAGAGGCTATTCTGTCCTTGTGGGGGTCCAAATTAGCTTAAAAATAACAAAAGGTGCATCGAGAAAGAAAAATCACAACATGCCCTGTTGCTATGAAAGTGCTTTCTGCCTTTATTCACAAAATGGCAGCTTTTTTATACTTTTGCAAATTAGTAGATAAGAAGCATCACATGTACCTGGCTGTGAGGGTCTATTGGCACGTCTTTATCTGCAGACCACTCCTCACAGCTCAGGAATGTCTGGACACAGGGTGTAACTTCAGAAGAGATGCCATCTTGGATTACACGGTGAATGTCTCTACAAATTACTAACAGGCCCGGGCCCTTTTTGTTAACATATTTGTGACAAGACATTTACAGACAGCTTTTACATGCCATATTACATAGGGATGTGAGGTATATACTAACCCAATACATTTTTAAAAAGGAGAAACAAAGGATCACACATATAAAGAACCTTTGGTCCCATCCACAACAGCACTAGTACGTGGATTCTCTGATATATGGCGCTCTTAGCTGTAGCTTTAATTACTGCTACTTATTTTGCTGTTTCAGATTCTTGTTAGTAGATTGTAGGGGCGCATATCATTTTGTTGTGGGGCCTAGGAATTCTAGTTATATCCCTGAGTAGACAGGTAGAGAGAGGCCACAGGTCTTCTTTACATTATATCTGTTTTATTTAAACATCAAGAACTGTCATGTGCCTCTACTTACAACCCCATCCAGAGCGGTTCACTTCTGAATGATGATGTAACGGGGTGACATGTGACTGTGGCAGGCAATCAGCGGCTGCAGTGGTGACGTCCCATTTGGAGGAAGGAAGGTAAAAAGAAGACTGGAGAGACTCCCCGGGAGAGAAGGAAGTATATTTTTTTTTCACATTTTGTTTGACACCAGCAGCTTAGTATTTAAGTCTGACTTGAACCAGACAACCCCTTCAAAACTAGTGTTGATCGAACCGTTCGAGAAAAGTTAAGTTCGAGTCGGACCAAACATTTTAGGGTATGTTCACACGGGCTGTATGTGCCACAATTACGCGGTGTGAAAATAGCCTTATGTTGTTGAGTGAACCCGCTTTTTACATTGCATTCGAAGCTATTTAATAGTTTTTAGGGCTTGTATTGTGAAAAGTGCGCCCGACATTACGTCCCTCATAATCTGGTGTCGGGTTAAACCTTGCTGAAAACAAAAGCCCCAAAAAAGGAGCTTTGCGCAATCGCAAGCACATAGATTTCTTTGGGTGTGTATGAAATGTCCCTTTTGAGCCCAATTGGGGGGGCCATAACATATCATAAATTTTTTATAGGGTTAGGCCATTACATAAACTAGAAATTTTGTATGTTATGCGTCTCGTGCCAAATGGGCCCGTAGACTATAAATAACTACCTGAATGTATGTGTTATGGGGGCGCACAAATTTTTTAAAGGATTTCAATGTGTCGTGTGTGGGAAAATGCGCCTTGTTTTGGGGTACTGTTATGGATGCCATTACAGCTTTCCTCACCCGTTAGGTAAAAAAAAATTTAAACCCCAAAATCCCCTTCCAAGACTTTTAAAGGGTTCGAAGTTCGGTTCGACTTGAAATTTGAAACCAAAAATTCTTTAAAAATTTGAAGTTGACTTGAAATCGAACTTTTTGGTTTGATATCTCTATTCAAAAACCCTTATAAAATTAACACTGTATCAGCCCAGCATAAAGTTTAAAAGGGGTTGTCCCCATGCTGTTTCAGAGCAAAGAGTTTTACATTCATGCACCTGTCTACATATGTCTGAAGAAGGGGCTAGTACTTTTTCCCGAAGCTCACCATCAAATAATTCAGTTAGCCCTAAAAGGTTGCCTGTTTTTTTACTCTTTCCCTTTTAAAGGGTAAAAATATAACAAGTTATAGTGACCAGGATTCTGGAGAGGGGTCATTGATCCGGGGATTTATTCTGATTGCCAGATTGGAGTCGGGAAGGATTTTTTTCCTACAATAAGGACAATTGGCTTCTACCTTATGAGGATTTTGCCTTGATCTGGATCAACCCTATAGCACAATAGGCTAAACTGGATGGACGTCAGTCTTTTATCGACCTTACAAACTATGTAACTATGCAATTTTAAAAAATCATCATAGAGAACCTTCTTGCATTTCTAATATAATAATTGCCAGAAAGTGTGAGCTATGTAATTCATTAGCTGTGTCCCCAAAGGCAATCCAGTAGACAGCAATTAGCTATTTGCTGCTTTTAAGGTGACACTGGCACCCCCTTTCCCATATCTAGCTGTATATGTTGCACCCATGGTGTGTCCACCCCTTCAAAGATCCCTCCACTAGATAAGAAGACACCTGTATTATAAATGGCCCATTGTAGGTGGGAGTTCTTCTACAGATGTTGCAGTGGGGCCAGACTCTGCTTCTGTATGGCATTGCTGTACACTGGCTCACTGTTCCTTTTTAGCGCTGGGGTCCTGAGTTCAAAACTGATCAAGGACAACATCTGCATGGAGTTTGTATGTTCTCCCTGTATTCGTGTGGGTTTCATCTGGGTACTCTGGTTTCCTTCCAAGCTTCAAAAATATCCTAAAAAAGTTTATTTTGGTTTCCTGTAAAAAAATTAACCCTGGTGTATGTGGCTGAGATAGGGAAATTAGATTCTGAGTGTTCTGCACTAGTTTTCGGGTGTACAAATATATAGAATTTTTACTCAGTACTGAGCAGTGACACTGCTCTTGTCACTTTCCAAAAAGTGGATGTAGTTTAGAGAAGGGGCATAGTCTCCTGCGGGCCCACAGGGTTATTACAGTTTACATTGGAAATGAGCTTATGTGAGTTGTCTGGTTTAGAGAAGCAACTTCTATATACCCTACAAGTGCATTCTGGGTTAATTAGCTCGTGAGCACCCTGCTTTTCTGTTCTGTAGTGCACTCGCGTTTGAATGCTATAACGCTGTCTTGCACTTGGTTATTTTACAGTTTTGTTCACTTTTTTCCCCATGATACAATGAGCTTTATTTTCATGTCGTTTTTACATTATACATTTTTTTTAATACTCACTATTCACAATAACTTAGGAATATTTGGCTTTTGGCTGTAGTTTCAAGAGGATATTCACAGAATATATTATGTCAAAACATGAATATACAATGGGGAAAAAAAGTATTTAGTCGGCCACCAATTGTGCAAGTTCTCCCACTTAAAAAGATGAGAGAGGCCTGTAATAGACCTCAATAGGTCGATCTCAACTATGAGAGACAAAATGAGAAAACAAGTCCAGAAAATCACATTGTCAATCACAAAAAAGAATTTATTTGCAAATTATGGTGGGAAATAAGTATTTGGTCACTTACAAACAAGTAAGATTTCTGGCTCTCATAGACCTGTAACTTCTCCTTTAAGAGGCTCCTCTGTACTCCACTCATTACCTGTAGTAATGGCACCTGTTTGAACTTATCAGTATAAAAGACACCTGTCCACAACCTCAAGCAGTCACACACTAAACTCCACTATGGTGAAGACCAATGAGCTGTTGAAGGACACCAGAAACAAAATTGTAGTCCTGCACCAGGCTGGAAAGACTGAATCTGCAATAGGCAAGCAGCTTGGTGTGAAAAAATCAACTGTGGGAGTAATAATTAGAAAATGGAAGACATACAAGACCACTGATAATCTCCTTCGATCTGGGACTCCATGCAAGAACTCACCCCATGGGGTCAAAATGATCACAAGAACAATGAGCATAAATCCAAGAACTACGCGGGGGGACCTAGTAGATGACCTGCAGAGAGCTGGGACCAACGTAAAAAAAGCTACCATCAGTAACACACTACTCCGCCAGGGACTACAGTAGAACTGTTTGGTAGAAACACAACTCGTCATGTTTGCAGCAGAGAGAATGCTGAGTTGCGTCCAAAGAACACCATACCTACCGTGAAGCATGGGGGTGGCAACATCATGCTTAGAGGCTGTTTGGGGCTGGAAAAGTGACCACAACGACTGATCCGTGTACATGAAAGAAGTTAATGGGGCCATGTTGTATCGTGAGATTTGGAGTTGAAAACTCCTTCCATAAGCAAGGGCCATTTGAAGATGAAAAGGCGCGGATATTTTAGTATGACATTGATCCCAAGCACACCACCAGGGCATAATGAAGTGTGGATTCGTAAGAAGCATTCAGGTCCTGGAGTGGGCCTAGCCAGTCTCCATGATCTACCAAACCCCATAAAATAGAATACCTTTGGAGGGAGTTGAAAGTCCGCGTTGGTGCCAGGGCCAGCCCCAAAACATCACTGCTTAGAGGAGATCTGCATGTAGGAATGGGCCAAACTTACCAGCAACAGTGGAGTGCCAACTTTGTGAAGACTTACAGAAAATTTTTTGACCTCTGACATTGCCAAGATGCTCAAAGGAAATATACAAAGTAACAAAACTTGACAAGTAGACAAACACTCGTGACCCACACTACCTTTCTCCAATACTAGTTTCTCCACAGCTTACTCCTGTGGTAGATCTATTCAAACGCTATTGAATAGAAGCTATCGCAGGGAGTAGCTGGGAGAAAACTAGTATTGGAGAAAGGTAGTGACGGGCGGGAACGAGGTGTTTGTCTACGTGTTCGAGAGTTTGTTCTATACTGAACTTGTTCTTTCAATCTCGAGCACACCGAAGGATCCAGCAGGTACCATATTGGATAATGAAAACAACTGAGAGTCTGCCGTGTGATACGAAGCAGGCACTTGTGGAGGGGCGAGAAAATTTGACACATTTTGTGCATCTCTGTAACCTACTTGTAGGATGTGGGGGAAACCGAGTCTTACATCGTAGCAGTGCGTTTGAAGTTAAATTATTTCTGACGGTAACCATACAGGGTCTGTACAATCCTATGAGACGGGGACGAACACCAACGGGGCTTACGTAAGTTTAAGTGTACGATATCTCCCACCCAGGATTGCTAATGAAAGGATTGTGGATTAAATGGCAAGAATACTTATATATACGCACTAACTTAAAGGTATGTTAATTAGTCTTTTGAAACCTAATTAAGGATTATGGATTAAAGTATGTATGGTCGTGAGAAAAACGCAAAGCTGAAGTGCACTAAACTTAGATTTTCAGAAGCCCAGTGGAGCGCCTTTCTACGAAAAATTAAAAATAAGTTAGTCCCAATACAGAAGAAAATAAAGGAAAGGAAGTGTCATGGGGTCCGGCGCGGTACCGTCACCCCCTGCGGCCACCCCCCTGCTCACAGGGGATCCGGCTAGAGGGTGCCGCAAGATGCCCGTGACCTTTTTCCACCCATGCTGCCCAGGCTGCAGGCGCCTTAGCCTGGGTTATGACCCGTCCAGAGTCCTGTGTGTCCCCGGCTCTGCATGTGCCGGCCCGCGCCACACGTACCCGCGTGCTTAGGCGCGCGAGCGGGACCGGCCTCTTCTAGTGAAATGTAATGGGCCGCGCGCCGATAATTTGCTAATGTGCTCCAGCCGCTGGTGCCGATATATTCTGTACTCCCGCCCCCCCTGCACTGTCATCCAGATTGTTGGTAGTAGCACTGTTGCCATGTCTTGAGAAGTGTAGGAGTACAGTCTGTAGCTTTCCCGTACGTTGTACCCTGTCCGGTTCCGTAGTTTTTCCTGACCTTGCCTGTTTGTCCGCCTCACTGCCCTTACCGTCTGCCGCTCTGACACGAACCTTGACCGCTGTCCTGACCTCCTGCTGTCCACAACTTACGTCTCTGATTTCACGATTTTGTTACCACGCATTACCCGGCGCACCATCGCAAGCATGTCACGTCTGGGGGTAGCGACCTGGTAGCCTCTATGCCGCAGGAAGTCCATCACGCTTTGCGGGGGGCTCTGGTGAATACCGGGGGCTACTTAGACTCCACTTCCTCTGGCGTGGCTTAAAACTATCATGCTTACAGTGGTCCAGCGAATCACACAAACCATTACAGTACACCCCCAATCTGGCCATGATTCGCCGTGGTACCTTTGCCTGAGCTCCGGGACATAACAACGGCCGTCGCCCAGCAGAGCCATGCGTATTGACCAGCTTGCGGCCATGAACCTTGTGGCCCGTCTACCTCCGCCTGCGGCTGCTTCCGCCGCACCAGCACCAGTTGCATATGCAGCCATGGCTCTACCTGTTCCTGCACCGGGACCATTTGGACAATTTTTTGCCTCTTGTATCCTACTTGATGACGTGGAAAACCAGAGTATTAACTTAGCAGAAGAAAGAAGGTTAAATTATTTTGGACTAACAATTACAATTTATCATCCGATTTAGGTTACCCGAAGAAGGGCCGAAGGCATCATTCAGTCAATGCTCCATCCACATCGAGATGTTGGGGCATCATTTCCCTACCGGCGGGCTAGGTTGGCCTTTATAATTAGCTCCTATCGGGGGAAGTCTTGGCCTGGGCCACTCTGACTATGGGACACGAGTAGATCCGTTGATGGCAAATGTCTGCAAACCTTCTTCCAGGGGTTCTTGCCACCGTCTTACGTTGTTGAACTGGCGCACCTCCTCCGCTGCAGCAGCTCTACTCCGTCTCCATAGGGGCCGACTCCACTGTGGGTCAGTAATCCGTTGCGGTTCCGCACCTTGGCCTCTGAGCTGGCTGGAATAACGATGGCTTTGGTGGCGCTTCTGGCAAGGCTTTATGGGGTATTAAGACGTGCTCGCTGGTCAGGACCTGACCATCTGCCTGGACCGAACTGATTCGGTTAGCTAACCGAATTGATATTCGGGTTTGCAAGAGACAACAAGGAGCTCGCCTCCTTCGGGAGATCGCCCGACCACGCGGCTACCTCGTCACTCTTGGGGGGGCTCCTGTTTTCCAAGTACCTCCACTTCACTCCGCAATGGTTCCTGGAGGAGCGAAACCATGCAGTCGAGCAAGAAAGCCCCATCTGACCCAGGAAGAAAACGCTCGCAGGATCGTCAGAGGCAGCTGTTGCTTTTACTGTGGCAGTTCTCGGCCACTTCATTGGTTGTTGCGGGACTGTCCGGTTGCGCCCGGGAAAACTCTCACACCTAGGGCTTGCAGGAGAGGCACCCCTAGGTTTTCAGTGCGGCCTCTCCCCGTCTGACCATTCCCGTATTCTGTGGAATTTTGGGCCGACAGAAACCTTCAAGTCACCCCCTTTCCTAGTTTCCCGGGGTCCCGCTGGAAATTTTGTCAGCCAAGCTCTGGTGTCCAAATTTCGTCTTCCGGTGACCCCTCTGCAGAAACCCCATGTTTT
The DNA here is from genome assembly GCA_025379985.1 of Phyllomedusa bahiana. Taxonomy (NCBI): domain Eukaryota; kingdom Metazoa; phylum Chordata; class Amphibia; order Anura; family Hylidae; genus Phyllomedusa; species Phyllomedusa bahiana. The sequence continues at coordinate 1,139 of JAODAL010005133.1, read as the reverse complement.
GTCTCCTCCGTCAGTGGCGAATGCCTAAAGGACGCCCATTCGGTTCCCGCACTGCGCCCTTCACCTTTCAGATTGGCGCTTTACACAAGGAGACTTTGAGACTTCTCGTTCTGCCTTGCTCCTCCTCTGAAATCCTCCTGGGCCTTCCTTGGTTGCAAGACCATGCTCCGACCCTAGATTTGAACACGGGCGAAATTATCCGTTGGGGTTCTGCGTGCCACTCACGATGCCTGCCTCTTCTCCGTCCAGGTCTACGGCCCGCCTCTGTAAAGTCTACGAAGCCTCTGCCAGGTCTGCCCACTCCTTACCAGGATCTAGCTGACGTCTTTTCCGAAAGACAGGCCGAAACTCTTCCCCCGCATCGGCCGTTGGACTGTCCTATTGACCTGCAACCCGGTACTACTCCTCCCCGAGGTAGAGTCTATCCTCTTTCTGTCCTGGAGGCTAAGGCCATGTCAGAATATATCCAGGAGAAATCTCCGTAAAGGCTTCATACGCAAGTCCTTCTCGCCCGCGGGGGCCGGTTTCTTCTTTGTTGAAAAGAAAGATGGTACTCCTCCCGCCCTGTATCGATTATCGGGGGCTTAACAAAATCACTAAAAAAATCGATACCCCCGCCTCTGATCTCAGAGTTTTTGATCGCCTACGTGGCGCAAACATTTTTTCCAATTTGGGGCTAACGTGGTGCATACAACTTGATTCGCATTCGTGAAGGCGACGAATGGAAGACGCCTTTAATACCCGAGATGGGCCCTTTTGAATATCTCGTCAGCCATGTTGCCTCTGCAATGCTCCGGCGGTGTTCCAGTACTTCGTCAATGAAATCTTCCGCGATCTCCTCTAAAGTTTGGGGTAATCGTTTACCTAGACACATCTTAATCTTTTCTCCTGAAACTGGAAACTCACGGTCAACCAAAGTCCGCCAGGTGCTTAAAACGTCTCCGCGACCACCATTATATCCAAACTAGAGAAATGCCTGTTTGAAACGCACCTGCTGCCCTTTCCTAGGGTACATCTCCCCATCGGGTCTCCCCGATGGGATCCCTCTAAGCTTTCTGCATCTTTTTCCCCGTGCCCCGACCATAGGCCTTCGCTCTATCCAAAATTTTCTGGGGGTTTTTGAATTTTTACAGAAAATT